>JAPYYM010002745.1:0-11924 GCA_028534135.1 Potos flavus
ATTATAGGGATAATCGAAAAATCGTGCTCAATTATGTTTGAGGGTTAGTAGTCAAATGATGGCTACAAAATTTTTTATGTTTCATGGCTTACTGGGGTTGGGGAAAAAAATCTGCATGGGGTCTGAGCACCTCCGTTCCAAGCTATGATGCATATGTTTTTAAAATGTGAATGTTTCCACTTGAAAACTAGAGCATGACGGATTAAAATGCAGGCAAAACCTAAGGGAGATTTTGAGAATGCACAGATGACAACTCCAGAAAATATATTAACCGCAGCCACGGGCCAACTTTGTACTCGGTTTGAAATGCAGCTCTTCTCAGAAAATGCTTAATACAACAGTGAGAATCTAATGGAGGTTGGAATTTAAAAATCCACTTTCATGATATCTGCTGTTACAGTAATATAGACATACTGTAAATGTATTTTAAAATATATAGCCCGTTTAATTCCCCAACTATAAATGGCTCAGAAATAGAGAAAGAGAGGGAGAAAGAGAGAATATTACTTTTTTCCCCCTCGAAGCAAACGCTTTATGAAGATCTCATTGGAATCCAGCAAATGATTAATGTGAAGATTTGGGAGGAAATCTGGGGAGCTGTATTAAAGCCGAGATCTCAGGTTCATTTCGATCAGCCAGCCGTGAACTCTGGGCCGAATTCATTACACTTTAATAGTGCTGGGAGAGGAAGAAAATGCAATTTCTCATTCCATTAGAAAACTAGAAAATACTCTCAGCTTGTCCCCCTATTAAGATGTGGCAGGTGACAGGGCCATTCTGGGGGACACGGTCAATGGAATTACAGCACATTATTTTTGTTCGTATAAAATATTGAAAGGCAAGCCTGACTGTGCAGAAGTTATTTCACTGATTTGGTTTTTATGTAAATAAAATATTGAAAGTTAATTAATCCGTGCTAGAGACTAATGATTATGCTTATTATATTGCATTTGATCGCGTAATTTGCATGATTCTCGCATTGCTGCTTAATAAGCCATTCGAGGTTATAAATAATTCTGAAATTGGTTTCTAATAATGGCATGCTATAAAAGGAATGGTTTTATTACACTAGCCAGAAAAAGGGAGCGATATCAGACATGGAATTGGCCTCCATGTAAGTAGAGGTGCTTTAATAAATACTTAAAAGTATGATATATACCAGATATAGATAAAACTAGGTGTGTTGGATCAGTTAGTCTAGAATTAAAAAGCATCTTTAAAAACATACAAATTAAATGTTTAGATCATTTTTAATCAGTGCAGTGGCCCACATACTGAAAAGAATGTGTGGCAATCTGTTAACTATAAAGAAAACTATGAAGGACTCATCATATAAGAACATAAACCAATTACTATTTAATTTGAATTTGGTCAAGGAGCAATGGTACAGTGAATTGTGAAGTAAATACATTTTCCATAAATTATTTTTGCATTACATTACATAATGTTAATCATTCTGAAATGTTAATTAAGAAGGTTATGTTGATCTGATTACTTTTTAAACTATGAAACATTATTTTTAAAAAATATTGAAATTGCCATTCTATTAAATTGTTCCTATCAGCAGCCTCAAGCTATTATCTTTTGTAGAACATTATGCTAGAACAATTAAGGTACTTTGTCTTTTTCTTCTTGATTATTCTTTTGTGTACTTTTTGAAAATAACTTTCTATTACATAGTTTGTATTTTATTTCATTTATAACTTTTTCTATTAAAAGAATCACTGTCATTAACCTTTGGAAGACCTAATAAAGTTTAATAGACCTCATTTTCTTTTTTCATAAAGTCAGTTGTCCAATTATATTTTATTTGTGATTCTAAGCTCTATTTTAATTTAAACTAATTACCACTATGTCTAGGTTAAGCAACAGCATTTTACTCTTTAAAACAAAAATTATTAGGTAGTATTTCTCTTGAGGGACTAAAAGCAAATTTATGAATTTTGAACTTACAAGATTTTAACAAGCCAGTATTATCATTAGCCATAATGAAAGTATTGAAATTGTGTATTTCTGTTAAGGTTTGGACTCAACTTCAGATTTAAAAAGAGGAGGCAGGTAGAATTTTTTAAAAACATAAATAGTATATATCTGCACAATGCAATTAACACTCTTTGGGTGTTTAATTTCAATGGCCCACGGTTCAGGGCTTCCAAAGTTCACTAATGAAACCACCGAGACTTATGTTGAGTAAAAATGTTAATCTATATTATACCTTGATTATTTCTGTATTAATCTGACCACTTTAAGTCCCCAATGATACTATCCACTTGCTGACTATTTAGAACAGAAGCATATGCTATTTTTCCAGGTTAGACTATCTTTAAAATGTCCCACAAAGACAGAAATATTCAACCCTGTGATTATGGACACCCTTGCTTCTTACTTCTTAGATCAAATGTAAAGGAACTGAGATCTTTATACTTAATTTGTTAAAGCACCTACAGCTATAGTTGACACTCAGCATGACAGAAAATATCAGATCCAAGACAGGAAAGGAGGGTTTTCAGAACCCTGGATAGCTCAAGACTAACTGCGTGCCTTGGATTTTCACCTCCACACTTGTCCATAAAATATCTGATATATTGTTTTCATTCTTCTAAAAAGCGGGAAAAAAAAATCTGAGATTCGCTGGGCTTATACTTTTATTCCCCAATTTTCAGAAAGTTACAGGTGTGATTTTATAAATTATATATAATTTACAACTTGGAGGGTGGTTGGACGAGAACAAGGGGTCAGTAATGATTTCGTCTACTACCTGTCAATCTTTCCTGTCCTAACTGTCCTTTCTTCCGATCGGATATCTACAACAGAAAGCCTTCATCCACCCTCCGCAGTTTTCTTAGGGGAAAACCTGGGCTCACAGACTGTTGGAGATCTCGTCAGCCTCCCTCAGCGCACTGGTAGACCATCAAAGTTTAAAACCTTTGCAAACATCAAAGCTCGGGGTATTTTGTCGGAGAGCGGCGGGAGGGAGATGTTCAGGAGAATATAGCTACACCGTGAACCTCAGATGTGGGTTGTTGTTTTGGTTTTTTTTTTTAAGGTGCCGTTATGTCTTATTCTCTCTCTTTTCAGGTTTTCTCTATAACTGTTGCATTCCCCCATTTATCCAGACGCCTTACACAAACTCATTAGGGGGTAATGAAATACTTGTCAATAACCCGAGCTGGAGTGGACGTGCGCGCTCAGCTTAGCCGCCAGGGAGACGCAGAGGCTGGGAGGTGCGGAGCCTGGGAGATGCGGAGCTTCCCTTCTCAGTCAAGACGAACGAGACGACCTAACAGTCGAACAACGCAGGCTTCGCTTTTGAGGCATTTCTGTGGGAATGTGACTATACTGGTGGGAGATGGGGGCCCTGCTTGTCCACGGAACTCACAGGCAGCCGAAGCGCAAGCCCACGATCCCGACAAGGAAAAGACCCCACTTCTTTTGCCCCCATCCTCCCGCCCCTCCTTGTCTGCTGCCCCCGAGCCCAAGCCCTGCGTACCTGCACTCGGGACTCGGTCAGCCCGATACGCAGCGCCAGCTCCTCGCGCATAAAGATGTCGGGGTAGTGAGTCTTCGCGAAGCTCCTCTCCAACTCGTTGAGCTGCGCGGGCGTGAAGCGCGTCCGGTGGCGCTTCTGCTTCTGTTGTCCCTGCTGCTGGCCGGCTTGGCTGGGGTTCGGGCCGCCTTGGGGCCCCGGCTGTTTGTCCGGGTCCTTTGCGCTCACCGCCAGCGAGGCCGGCGTAGAGCCCACTGTAGTGATGTCCTCCCCGGGCAGCAGAGTGGCTCCCTCGACTGGGTCGGAGTTGGGCGCTAGGTCCCCCGGGTGGCCCCCAGGGTCGGAGCCCCCCACGCCCAGCCTACACTTCACCGCCTCCCGGTGGCCCAGAAGCTCGGCGGCATCTTTCATACCTGAGGAGGCAAGGGGATCGCGGTCACTACTTTCCTGGCGATGCCAGGAGAGGCTGTCCTCATTGCGCGGTCCTCCTTCAGCCTCATCCTCGGCTCCCTCCGCGCCCACGTTCGCCCTACAGAGGAAACTCCCGGGACGCTCAGCTGGGTTCCCTAGAATTTGGACAGCCAGGTTGGAGTACCATCTCCCGGCCCTTTCCCCCCTCTCGGCTGCCAGCTCCCGTAGTAAACAGCACATGCTTTCGTATCTGCCGCAATGAAACACTCCCAGTTCCGGCAAAGAAACATGCCTCCGAGTCCCTTTCATGAACCGTACCCCTGAAGCCCCAGGAACGCGAAAGCATATCCTTGGACCGGGTTGGGATGGGGTGGCGGGAGAGAAAAGAAAGAAAATGAAACGATTCCTTGGTTGCTGCCCCACCTGCGCTCAGGCAGCTTAGCGAACTATACCTCCGGCCTTCAGCCGATTCCCTCTCACTTTTGGAAGATGAATAATTCTCCAAGCCTTTCACCCTCTGAAATCAAGCCAAATCAGCTCCGCCTCTCCCTCAAATCAGAGAAAGTGTTTGGAAAATGGAGTCACATCCATCACCAAAGATTCACAAACCGGAAACCCAGAGCCCAGCAACCCAGACCGCATTATAAGGAAACTCAAGTAAACTCTATAGACAGAATAGTTAATCAAACTTTAGAGAATTCAACTTTTCTTTCCGGAGAAATAAAAGGCGCTTTCCTCTCAGACATCGATTGGCAATGCAGAGTCCCTTGCAGGAGGGGATGCCTGTGGGGATGAATTTGGCTTTTCTCCTCTCTCAATGAACACACTTAGAAAATCCGCCTCGATTGCAGCGGCTTCTCTTTTATGCCGGATTTTTACAAATTCAACCATACTTAGATGAGGGGTAGAGAAGGCGGTAGTGGGGAGAGAAAGAAAGGAAAAAAGAGGAGAAAAAAATCCCAAATCGAAGCAAACAGGAGGGGAAAAAAGAGAAAGAAAAACACCTCCTAACAAATTATCTCAGGGCAGGTCGCCGTTCAAAAAAAAAAATAATAATAATAAGGAAGAGGGAGGAAGGGGGGAAAAAAGGGAAAACAAAAAGTAACAACATTTCCCTAGTCCTTTTTGGATCTACATATTCCATAGATTTTTTTTTAAAGACGATGTTAAATCAAATTAAACTTTAATGCAGCACAATTACTTTTAAAGAAATTAGTCCATTTAGGGCACATTAAGGTAAAATAAGGAACAAATTGACAATTTCCTGCCCGGGCTTCTCCTGGCTGCCCGGGCGAGAGGCGCGCACTCACCTAGCCTGGCGTCCAGGAGGTCGGCGTGAGACAGCATCGCGCACCGCTCCAGGGCGAAAGCTGTTCCCCCCCAAATTTTAGCGGCTTTAAGTTATTTAAAATAGATATAAGCTATAAGCTATACGATATAGATATATATAGATCACCTAAATGAAAGAAAATTCGGTTTGTGGTTAAAAAGGGGGCTTCTTGCATTATAATGTCCTTTAGAGAGACGGGGAGGTGCTTAACAGTTGAATGAACCCGTGAGCAGCTCGGCGAGGGGACCAATCAGGAGGGCAGCCTGCAAATGTCAGCGCCGGGAGAGTCCCCCACTCCGCCCGCCCGCCCGCCCGCGCCCGCCCGGAGGAGGCGGTGGCGGCAGCCCTGGCAGCTCCAGCCGCGAGCAGCTTCTAATGCAGCGGAGGCCGCCTCGGCCTCGCCCCGGGCTTCGCGGCCCGGCCTCCGCTGGTTTTCCCCCGCGATTTTCTCCAGTCACACCTTTCCTTTTCCTTGTCCCTGTTCCCTCTGAGGTGAAGCTGTCTCTGACGACTAGGATCTTCCCGGGCCCGAGGCAGTGCAGAAGACAGAGCAGGGCTTGACCCCCGCGTGACCCGAGAGTCACTCCCGCCCGCGCGCTTTGGGCTCCCCTGGCCTGCTGCTGGCTCCGGCCTGCCAACACGCAGCACAACCCGGCCCCGCCGTGGCCTCGAGACCGCGCCTAGACTTCGCCGCCGCCTAGCAGGCCTGAGCCTAGAGTACAGATGCCCTTGGCTGGGACCCCGGGCCTAAAGAGTACTACCCCCTCAGCGGGCCTAGAGAGGAAAAAAAGAGTCGACTCCCCCCGCAGCGCTTCCACCGCCCGCAATCAGCTTCAGGGCCCCGAGCAGAGAGTCGGTTCGTGCACTCTGCACCCTTCCCGCCGGGCTCCCGCTTCTCCACCCGACCCACGCTTGCATCCTAGCCCACATCCTGTTCTTTCGGTCAAAGTTTCTAAGTTCAGCTCGGTTCCCAATTCCACTTATGGCTGTAAATAAAGTTAAATGCTCTTTATTTTCTTCTTGAATATGTTAAACTACTTGAACAATTTAAAGTGCTTTGCACAAGTGAAGCGAACCATCTCTAATGTTCTGATTTTTCAGAGCCAGCCAACAACAAAGTTTAGATTAGTAATATATTTCTAACCAGAGTAATTTTCAAGATCATTAGGCATTTATGTAATTAGTGCCAAATCTATAAGCTTTTATTACGATTATTAGAGTAAAATCAGTATAAATTTGTACTAATTTACTACTGTTTAGACTTGGCTGTCAAGCCCAGAGGTTCTTATTGTAAATGATAACTGAGGAAATTAAGTGCAAAATTCTGTACCATTTCTGATCTGCTCCTAAACAATCCGTTTCAATTGTATTTGTAGCAGAACATAATGCCCTTTTAAAGTTATTTGACTTGTATTTTTATTTGCAACACAAGAAAAATGCCCTCTACCCAGGCACAATGAAAACTGATATTTACTACTCTCAACTTGATTAACATTGATTTTTAATTCGAGAGTGATGCAATTAAGATTATTCATTTAGTGCAAATAAAGCTTCCACAAAAGGGTGGTCCTACGAAGTCTGTTTTAAATAATACCGAGCAAATGGCTTTTTTTGTTCGCCGTCCAATTGACTTACACAAAACATTGGAAATGCTGCCTGAGAGCAGATGCGAGAGGAATGGGTGTGTGTGTGTGTGTGTGTGCGCGCGCGTGTCCTTAGCTCCATGTGTGACAGGGACCGAGCAAGGAGACAAAGGAGGCAGCAAGGCGAACTCTGGGGCAGTTTTGCTTCCTCCTCCTCTCCTGCAGCCTGCTCCCCTCCTCCCATGCACACAGACGTGCGCGCGCGCACACATGCACACACGCGTGAATGCCGGGCATCAGCCACAGCGGTTCCTTCCAAGCTGCGGAGACCGCTTCCCCGGAAGCTCTGGGCCTGGCGGAGCTTCAGCGGCCGCCGCAACTGATGCCAACACGGCCTGTGTGGGGCTGGGGCTCCGGGAACGCGGGCAGAAGCTTGGCGGAGCCCGGGTGGCAGCGGCACGCTCGGAAGCCCCCAGGGTGTTCCGTAGACACCTAGTGTCCTTTCGCGAAAGCCTTGGTTGGAAGGAGAATGCCTAAACCTAAGGCAAATAAAGTCCCTCCAGTAAAATCTTCCCCTTCCCCCAACAAAACCCCAAATCCAGAAGCGACGGCGCCAGGCGCTCTCAGCGAGAGGCCAGACGGCGGCCTGGGGCGGGGCGGCGTGCGCGGTGGACGTGGCTCCCAAGTGCGCACCTGGCTGCTAGTTGCCGGGGATTTGCGGGGGGGTTGTGTCCACCTGGGAGGGACTTGCAGGGGCTCCAAGACCGGAACGCAGGGGCAGAGGTGGGTACAAGTGTCAGAGCAAGAAGAGAGGGGGGCCTGGGAGCTGACCCTGCTCCTCCAAACAGGCAAGTCCGTGGAGGCCCGTTTTGCCTTGGCCGTGCACCGTGTCTGGAGGGAGGGAGGAGAGGCCGAGACGTGGGGAGAGAAGAAGGGCGCGGGGCCCCGAGTCCACTCTTGTGTGCACACAGACGCTCTTGTCCTCCTCCCACAGCCACTCTCAGAACAGCCGCGGGCCGCGCAGCGTCCTCCCACACGCACTCGCTCGTATATTCTATTTTGTTGTATCTTTCAGGTCGATAAATAAATGTGTAATAGTTAATGTGAAGACACATCAGAGTAATAACAATGGGACGAAATCAAAGGATTATCCATCTCTGTTAGTAACCACTGAATAACAATGTTGCGACGTGATTGATAGCCCGCTTCATTTTATGACTTTTCTATTGGTCTTGATTTTTATAGCAGTATAAACAAACTAAATCATTTCTTCCAAGACTTCAGAGCATAAGCATCTGGGGGGGGGGGGGATAAAGGAAAGAAAAAAAAAGAAAGGGAAATCTGAGAGTGGGAGGAGGTGACGGGGGTGGTGTGGGGGCGTCGAGGTGGGGAGAGTGCGAGCTGGAGCTGGAGCTGGATGTGGGGAACCGGCTGCCAGCAGGCGTGGCGAGGAAAACGACAATAGTCTGGATGTAAAATGCTCGTCCCCGCTCCCGGTTCCCTCTCGCAGCTCGTTCTGGCCAATGTCTGAATCCACCTGGGCAGCGCCTGAGATGTATTTACTAGAGTTTTATTCTCCGTCATCTTCCCACGTTCCTGGGGTAGCCGGGAAAGTGCCGGTCAGGCCCATTGCTACTGATAATTTAAGGCATTTCCCACATGATCATGGGAACTGAAGTCCCTAACAAGGCGAGGCTTTAGCGCAATGGCCCCCAAATCTTCGGAATGACAAGAATGTCTTCAGAAATCACTTCAAAGCAAAGTAAAAGGATTTTCTATGACGGATCCAGTGATTTTTCCTCAATAAATAGGTTTTAGATTGTTACACACACGTAGAAGTGGAACAAAGGGAACTACCAGAAAATATATTGGTTGCCCCTAATAAAATTTATTTAGACAGTTTACTTCTCATAAAAAATAGAGATTGAATTTTGTACAAGAGCCTGCCAAGGGGCGATGCACAGGGAAATCATTTTTTTTTTTCCTTTCTCCTCTTTCCCCTTCTCCTTTTTAACGAAGCACAAAGAGCATTTAAAGGCCAGGGAAACCGTTCCCTCTCCCGCCCGGCTGAGCCCCCAGATCCAGCCCGAGAACTTTGTAGTTTTGAGAGAATGGGCTTTCTGGGATATATGTATATATATTAAATCAAAACCTTTATGGCTGATTATGTAAACTACAAGCACAGCGACTACCAAATGGGTGTCTCTCCTGCTTTGCCATCCTGGTCCAGAGAAAGATTTAGAAATATAGTATGGTTGGACGGGGAGGTGAATGGGGTGGGAGATCCTGGCAGCAAGTGCCCTAATGATGGATTTATGCTAATTAGATTTGTAATTCTGATTTTATCTCTAATTGTATTTCTGTGCTCATTGTGAATCTTTTGTAGAGATAGAGAGACAGACAGAAAGCATAAAAATTTATACTAGGTGCTCCTGAAGAACTGGGTAGTGTGCCCAGCTCCCTGATTGTTTATTCCACTTACAGAAGCCTCGGGTGTTTATTAAATGTAACTTTCGGCTGCTCGGCTTGTTTGTAAACTGCTCTCTTTTCTTTGCAGACAGTGGGCTGAAATATGGCGCGTTATTATTCACATTCCTGCTGTTAAATGCTGAATTGTAACATTGTTCCCTTTAATGAGGAGCGCCTCCCTCAATAATTAACGATCTCACATTTTCCTATTTTCTTGCCTGATGAAAAGAATCAATTTTAATTCATGGTAAATTACAGCCATGCTTTTGGGTATTATTTGCTTACAGAAAACAAATCAAGTGACTTGAACAATCCTGTTTACTTTTCCAGATATGCAATAACCCAAATGCACTGGCAAATCAGATAGTGTTCCTCAGGCCTACCTTAGAACCTCAAAAAGAATAAAGGGTGGGGGGTAAATATTTGAGGAAAAAAAGGAACAGGAAGCTCTCAAGTCCACTGTGTCTGAAACAATGGTAACCACTTTTTCCTATATCTTACCCCAGGTGTCAGAATGGAAGCTCCCCCAGCCCCAAACCTCATTGCGGGGGGACAGGGGTCAGTGGTCCACATCTCGCCACACTAGAGTTTGGGACTGCTTGATGTATGGCTCATTTGAAGGGTCTCAATTTGAGGGTGGGGTGCATGGAAGGAAGGAGATCTGGGAGGGTAGCCAAGTCTCTGGGAAAGGGTGACGGCACTTCCACACTTCTCCGCAGTAAAGAACTCTCTTGGGGGTTTCCCCGCAAGAGAGACCACAGCCAAAGAGGCTTTGGCTGAGTGCTCCTGCCTGGCCACTGCGAAAGCCCCCCTCAGCTCTCCTGCCGGCGGCGGCTCACGGGGGCAAACTGAGGGCCTCTAACCCCTAGCCCACCTGGCTTGGGGCCAGCCCAAACTTGCATGTTCCCGGCCTCCCTAGGCCGGGAGCACTGAGACTCTGGGCAGCTCTCAGCCAGGGTTCTCCCTTTGTTGTCGCTGCGGGAGCCCAGGCAGGGCCGCAAAAACCCTTTGCAAACAGGACCAGGGCTCCCCAGCGTGTGAACTAAAAGCCAAGAACCCACACTCCAGGCTTCTTCTTTTTTCAAGCGCTGGGAGCGGGGGCTGCGTGTTCGTGACGCGTGTACTTCTGTGAACGCTTGTGTGAGCAGTGCGTGTCCACTGCCTGCTCACCCGAACCGCGGGGATGTGCCGGGAGCTACGGAGCGGCAGAAAACTCGCCCGGAAAGAGTGCGTCTGATTTCCTACCCTTCCGGGAAGCCTGTGGCGATACAGGAGCTCCACGTAATTTTTTTTTCCCCTGCAATAAACAGTTTCCCATACATTCGAGTTTGCAAACTATAACTATGCAGTCTACCTATGTGGCTCTTCGTGGGCGCTGGGGCCTGTCCCTTGCTTTTTTTTTTTTTTTCCCCTCTATCCTTGCCTTCTAACACTTAGCATCAGCGGCCCTCAACGCAGAAAGCTCTACACAAAACAACGACGGATCAGAACCCGCCCCCTGATTCTGTATCTCTTTTTTTTTTTTTTTTTTGCCTTTAGCCCTGTAATTTTAATGGCCCTAATTAGCCACACGGAATACAATAAGCGACACAGAGATTTTATTTGTATGTGTTAAGTTCGCTGCTTTTCTGATTTCTATTTACTCAGGATAAATAATCATATATCAGTTATTCAGTTAGGTGACAAGGCTAGTAATTGGAATAAAAAGAAAAACATCTCATCCTTATCTCTTTCTATAACTAGATATAGCGCTAATAAGACTGCATCAATCTTAGCTAGCAAATAAATAAAATAGACAAACAAACAAATTCGCCTCCAACAAGTTAATGCGGTGTATCTGAGTGGAAAGTAGATATTTTCACGCATTCTGGAGATGAGGAGTGACTTTTAATAAAATCACAAGAAAAACAAATGTAATTCTGTAAGCCATTTCTTGGAGCCGCCGGCGCCCGCCCCTCCCCCATCGCTCCTCGCCGGGCTCCCCCGTCCCAACCTTTTCCTTTTAGTTAGCAGTTAGTCCCAGCTTACGACTGACACCGCGGCTAGGTTTCTTTGGCTACTTTACACTTTGGGGGCTGGAGTAGGGGAGGGAAATATAATTCTATAGGTAACGAGCCTTCCTCAAATAGAATTTTCCCTTTCCCTGTCTTTTCCTTCTTTCGTTATCATTCTGCCGTTGCTCTTCCTTTTTCCTCTTTCCTCACTCCTTTTTTCTCTTCCCTTTATTCTCTCTTCCTCCTTTCTTTTTTCTTTCTCTTTTCTACTTTTTCATCTTCCCACTCTTTCCTCTCGTTCTCTTTCCGCTCTCCCTCTTCGCCTCCGTCCTGCGCGTCCTCTTTTTTCTCCTCATTTCTCTTTCTTTCTCCCCTTCTCTCTATTCTCCTTCCTCTCGGCTTTCTTCTCCCGCCCTCCGTCCCTCCCTTTCTTTTCTCTCTACAACCCTTCCCTTGCCCCCTCCCCGCAGCCCGAGTGTGGCTAATTCCGGGCGTCTATATTCACTCAATTAGAGAAATCTACAGAGAAGATCGATCTTCCATCTGCAGACATGCCAGCTTAACAAATTAGATTCTTGTTTCGTGCAGGTGATTTGGTGACAGTTGGGGAATTAGAAGTAATAAGTTGTTGTGTTTGAGCCCAGGCCCCC
>JAPYYM010002746.1:0-11921 GCA_028534135.1 Potos flavus
CATCTTTGGGGTAGATACCCAGTAGTGCAATTGCAGGGTCATAGGGTAACTCTATTTTTAATTTCTTGAGGAATCTCCACACTGTTTTCCAAAGTGGCTGCACCAACTTGCATTCCCACCATCAGTGGAAGAGGGTTCCCCTTTCCACATCCTCTCCAACATATCTTTCGTTTTTGACCATTTTATTTTAATGAGCATGGAGAAGATAATTTTGAATTGACATAATGAGATGATCTATTGTGAACTTGAATGTTCAAATCTCTTTCCAGTTTTGGGACGTTGTTTGCCATTTATTTTTTTAACTGAAGTTTCTACTCCTTTCTCCCTATGTTCTTCTGAAACCCCAGTGATTCTGACTTTTTTTTTAATTCCCATTAACCACATGGATTTTCCTCACTTTTTTTCATCCCTTTTTCTTTATTCTTGATTGAGTGTTTCAGATACCTTTCTTCTAATTTATTGATTTCTTTTCTTTTTTCGTGATCTTGCCCTGTGTTCATGCTCCATTGCATTTTTCATTTCATTTATGAATTTTTCTGCTCCAGCATTTCCATTTGACTTTTTTATGATTTTCTATCTCTCATTAAGTTTCTGATTTGCCCATGTATTATTTTGCTGATTTCAGTGACTTGTCTTTCTGTGTGTGTTGTAGCTCATTGACTTTTCTTAAAATAGCTATTGTAGGGATGCCTGGGTGGCTCAGTTGGTTAAACCGCTGCCTTCGGCTCAGGTCATGATCTCAGAGTCCTGGGATCAAGTCGTGCATCCCGCTCCTTGCTCAGTGGGGAGCCTGCTTCTTCCTATCCCTCTGCTGCTCCCCCTGTTTGTGTTTTCTCCCTGACAAATAAATAAGTAAAATATTAAAGAAAAAAGAAGTAACATTTGTTGTAATCTTTTGTAGCTGCCTTCTGGTGGACATTTTTTTTGTTGGTCCCATTTGTATCTCAGTCTTTGTCCAACCTTGTATGGAGATCTCCTCCACACTTGTTCCTCAGTCTTGTGGCAGAATTCTTAAGCTTGGAGTCTTTTCCTTATCTATTAATATACAAGGCATATGCTTTTGTTTTCATGAAGTACAGCTCAAATTGTGGTTTTCTCTTTGCTTACAGATCATGGCCTATTTTCTGCCTGTAGTCTTTGTCTACCCAAGCTATCTCTCACTCAGTTGAGACTACTGGTCGCCTAGGTGTAATTATGCTGTCATGAGAGGTATGATGCTGGCAAAGGTCTTCATACCCATTTTGAAGCATCCAACTTTGTGCATGTTTCGGTGTGTGTTTCTGTAATGGACTCCTGGAACTTTTTCAGAAACCCGGATTTATATAATGTCTCCCATGTGTGGGTGAATGCCCAAGGCAGTGTTCTGCAGGAGCTTCTTGAATGAGTCAACAGGTGCTGAGACCAGTTCATGGTTTTCTGGTGGTTCCAAGCCCATACCAAGGTCTGCTTGACTATTATCTGATGTTCAAGTATGCAAGACTCCTCCTAGGTTCCTTATCATGTGGTATTGGATCCCATAACTGCCACAGAGGCACTTTTTTTTTCATGGATGGATGTCAAAATTTAGATAATGAGAGAAGACAAAAGTATAGGGTACCTATGTCACATAATACTGATGTCCCTACATAGACCTCATTTTGTTTATCTCTTACATTTAAAGGAAAGGTGCAGGTACAGACATTTATGATGTCCCAAAGCCATCCTGAAGCCCACCATCCTTGTTAATATGCTTCTTGAAGCAGAACATAGGAAATAGCTATTCCATTATGACATATGACATCTGAGTATTATTCTTAAAGCAGAAAAATGACTATTAATGTTTTAGAGTCAAGTTATAACCATAAGCTCATGTACAGAGCTGGTACATGAGATCTTGGGGTAATTGTCTTTAGTTGTTTTTCTGTGTTGTTGATTTCCCAACTGTTTCAGCTCTTCTCTTGTAAGTAGAAAGAACTATGGTTGTCAACTTTTGTTACACATTAGAACTCATCAGGGGATCTTTAGAAATCCTGATATTAAGGTGTCCCTCTTTCCTAGATTAATTACATTAGGTTCTTAAGAAATGGGACTCAGGTGCTAGCGTTGGCACAGAGTGATTTAGAAGGCTGTAGTGTTAAATAAACCTGGTGATAAAAATGTTAATATTGAGAGATGTTGTCCACTTATACCTTTTTCTCTGCAAAGATTGGCTTTTATCTCTTTTGGAACAAGCTTTCAGTTCTGTGAAACAGTGTTACAAGCCTTTGTTGGAATCCACATTCCCATAGAGCACTGTTGCATCCTTGAGCAAGGTTTGTAACCTCTTTGAGCTTCAGTTTCCTTACATATAAACTGTGGAGAGTGAGAGGTTGTGGTGATTGTTAAAGGATGTAAATTAGACATAATACAAACATTGTACAGGATGTTAATTGGAAAGCTGCTGTCAAGAGGAGATGAGGGAACCTAGTGTTCTGGCCATCCAGGTTATGTGCCAATGTAGAATGTGATTGCCTTGTCACTGTAAATATAACCATTTGTGTAATGTGCAGAGAAGTAATAAATGTCAATATTCAGACTTTTTGTAGATATATAAAGATTACCAAGATACTTAAGAAATCATTAAAAATGCTTACATGTTAGGGAGAATTATTTTGAGAACTGTAAAGATAGGGAGGGGATAGGAGAGACTTTACTTCATTGCCTTTAATCCATTTTGTCTTTTGGCAACTATATGTAAACTATATGTAAACATATAGTTGACCCTTGAATGGCACAGGTTTGAATTTCATAGTTCCACTTATATGCACATTTTTTTACATGTGGTACTGCAAATGTATGTTCTCTTCCTTATTACTTTCTTATTTTTTCTTTTTTCTTACTTTCTCTTTTCTAAGAATACAGTATATATAATACATATAACCCACAAAATACGTGTTATGTTATTAGCAAGGCTTGTGATCAATAGTATGATATTAGTAGTTAAAGTTTTGAAGAATCAAAGGTTATAAATGGGTCTCCAACTTGCATGGGGTTTGGCACCCCTAACCACCTGTGTTCTTTAAGGATCAACTGTGCTATCTTTTCAAGGAAGTTGAAAGGCAGAGAGGCAGTCAGAGAGAGAGGGGGAAGCAGGCTCCCCGCTGAGCAGAGAGCCCGATGCGGGGCTCGATCCCAGGACCCTGAGATCATGACCTGAGCTGAAGGCAGAGGCTTAACCCACTGAGCCACTCAGGTGCCACATGATGGTGTTTTTCTGAGTGTTAAATATCCTTATTTTGTTTTAAGATGGAGACTTTTCTGTCTGAGTGGTGGGATACAGGTGTCATACTTTTACCCATGATGAATTAGGTAAAATGCTGAGGTCTTATTTGCAGATATTTTTATCTTTATTTAAGGTTTATGTGTGTACTTACAACATCCTAACCTGGTACCTTCAGGTAAAAGTGCTGGGTTAACTGAGATCTGGACAAACTGCCAGCTCAGCTGGGCTCCACACAAAACTTCGGCTCAGTTAGGCTTCATGCAGAACTGCCAGCCCAGAAGGGTTCCAGGCAACCAAGCCAACTCTACTGGACTCTAGGCAAGCATGCAAGATCAAATGAGCTCAAGCAAACTGCCAACTCACCTGGTTTCTGGGTGGAAGTACTGGTTTCTGGATAGAAGCTTCACTGGACTCCAGGTAAACATGCTAACTCAACTGAGCTTTACATAAAACTGCTAGCTGAACAGGGATCCAGGAAAATATGCCAGGACAAATAGGCTTTAGGCTAATGTGCCAGCTTAGTTAGGTTCCAGGTAGAACTACCAGCTCACCTGGGCTCTAGGCCAATGTGCCAGTTCAACTGTATTTTGGGTAAACACCTCTCAGACATGCTGCAGGCAAACTGCCGGCTCACCCTCACCTGGGTTTCAGGCAGAACTGCCAGGTCAACTAACTGTAGTCCTGACATACTAGCTCAAATCGGCTGCAGGCCAATATGCCAACTCACCTGGACTCGGTAAACTGAGTTCCTCATAAGCATGTCAGATCAAATAAGCTCTAAGGCATCCCAAATATGCCAATACGCCAGCACAGTTAGGCTTTGCACATAATTACTTGCCAGCTCAAGCTGACCTTCCATGTAAACGAAATGGCAAAGGTAAGGTAGCTCAGACTGACCTATAACTTACCTATAGCACTCTAAATAAAAGTCTTTTTTTTTTTTTTTTTTTTTTTGGACACTCTTCAGGTTTATTTCTTAAATTTAACTAGGAAACAAAACCTTGGTGCTTGGAAAGGCCCATATGCGACAGCGCTGGCCCCAGTGTCCGAGGGACTGGATGCCGCTGCAGAAGGAGGGCCAGACGGACAGAATAAAAGTCTTTTATAAAGATGCATTTGGCATGATTCTTGATGGGGGTTTCTGATGATTGACATCCCCGTTGAGAAATCAGTCACACTGACCTTCAAACTCAAGTGAGCTGTGTACAGGTTTTGCCATTTTTGTTCAACCTAACTAGCCCATTTCTTTATAAAAGTCTGCACCCTGTGGAATATGGCTTGTATCTGGCTCAGCATGTGGAGGTTCAGGAAGACAAATGCAGCTATAAATGATATTTTGTTCCTAGGAATAAGACAGAGAAATCTCAGTGGAATGTGCCTGGTTAAGACATAAAGAATAGGGGTGAACAACTTGTCAGTACCTGAAGCAGTGAATCTAGTGCTGGATCTTTGTTTTTTTAATTGAAAATGTGGAGACTGAAGGTCTGCAAATGCAGTTTTACAGTGTTGGGGGAAATGGGATCATCTGTGTCCCACCCTCTAATGTCATTATTCTCTTACGGATTCACTGCTATTCACAGAAACTCTGAACCTTGTTTTTCCTTAAAGTAAGTTTAAGATGTTTGCTCTTCGGTAGTTTGAGAATTTGTCCATGAACCATGATGGTTAGTATTGCGTTGGAGACAATGAAAACACTCTGTAATACATATATGTTTACATATTTATAAAAGTATGCTTGTCTGTGTATGTGTTGCATTCTGAAGGAAACATTTTCATACAGTTATTTAAGAATGATTGATGCTGTTTCTCTATCACTAACAACCAGGCCACTCATGCTGTATTAGTATAGTGAAGTGTCAATTACAATGTTAAGACTGAGATCTAGATTTTATTACACTTTACTCTAAATTCTAGAATTGGGACAAACCCAGCTCTTGGGTGTCTGTGTTATTGCCATTGAAGTTGGAGAAGCAAATAACACCGCAAAGAGAGTCTAATTCACTGCCTATCTCAGTATAAACAGACCGGAGTCCCTGTTCCCTCAGGCTTTGAAACTCTGAGACAGGTATGTCAGAAAACGTGAAGAAAGTCATTATAGTTTGTTGAGGATTGTCTTAGAACTGAAATTGACATGAATAGTGTATTCTCTAAAGCATATTAAAGGCAAGCATGCATTGGAATAAAGATTACTTTGTTCTAGTACACTGAAAATTATAGTACAAGTGACACAAGATTACCTTGCCATTTTTTTTTTTTTTTAAATAAAAGTGTTAACAATCGGTGTTTATACCTTTCTCTCTGCTCCTACCTTCTGTTATCCATCTCCGATTTTCTGCAGTTTGCTATACTTTGTGTCCGGTATCCCAGTCCCCTGCACCTGGCAAAGGAAGACTATGTGGTCTTTGGGACACTAAATGCCACTGACTACTGAACCTATCTCCACAATGGGCTGTCCATATTTGGCAGAGTAATGCCACCTTCATGATCCCCCAAATAGCCATCCAGGTCCTAATCCCTGGAATCTGTGAATATGCTACGTTACATAGCAAAAGAGACTTTGCACATGTGTTTAAGTTAAGGATCTTCAGATGGGGAACTCTATCTTTGATTATCCAGAAGGCCTAATGTAATTAGAGCATCCTTCTAAGAGCAATAGGGTCAGAGTCAATAAGAAAATGTGATGAGAGAACTGGGGGTCTGAATGATGCCATTAGTTGCTTTGAAGATGGAGGAAAGAACCATGAATGAAGAAAGGAATGTGAGCAGAAAGAGCAAAGAAACTAATTCACTATTGCCTCCAAAAGGACACAGTTCTGTCCACATGTTGATATTGGCTCATTGAAACCTATTTCAGACCCCTGACATCCAGTATTGTAAGATGATAAATTTGTGTTTTGTCAGTTATGAAAAAAAGCTACTATACACATCTGTGTGCAGTTTTTGTGTGGACATATTTTCAACTCATTTGGGTGAATACCAAGAGCAAAAATACAAGGTAAGAGTATATTAAGTTTTTCTTTAGAAGTGGCTATATCCCCTCTGCATTCCCACCAGAAATTAATGAGAGTTCCTCTTGTGCCACATCCTGACCATCTTTTAGTTTAGTCCTCCAGATTTTGGCCATTTAATTTGTATTTCCCTGATGACAAACAATGTGGAGCATCTTTTCATGTAATTACTTGCCATTTTTATGTCCTTTGGTGAGGTTTCTATTAAAGTCTTAGGCTCTCGTGGTGGGTATTGAGGAGGGCACTGAGGAGGTATTGCATGGAGCACTGGGTGTGGTACATAAACAATGAATCTTGTAACACTGAAAAAATAAAATAAAAGTATTTGGGGATAAAAAAATAAAGTCTTAGGCTCATTTTTAAGTCACATTTTTGTCTTCTCATTGTTGAGTTTTAAGAGTTTTAAATGTACTTTTGGTACATTTTGGGATAACAGTCCTCTATCAGATGTGTTGTTTGCAAATATTTCCCAAAGTATATTTCATAACACAGAAATTTTTATTAAAGTATATTAATGAAGTTGAGCTCATCCCTTATGTCTTTCATAGATTTACCTTCATTGTTGTACCTAAAACGACAGTGTCACCATAAAGCTCACCTAGTATTTTTCCTATGTTATCTTCTTAGAGTTTTGTGCTTCTTTTACATTTAGATCTCTGATCCATTTTGAGTTACTTTGGTAAAGGATGTAAAATATGTGTCTATAGATTGTTTTCTTTTTCAATGTGGATCATCAGTTGTTCCAGTGTCTTGTCAAAAGTTAGTTGACTGTGTATGGAAGTCTATTTGTGGGCTCTCTAGTCTATTCCATTGATAGACTTCTCTATTCTTGCAACAAATACCGTACTGTCTTGATTACAGTAGCTTTTTAGTAAGTCCTGAAGATGAGTATTGTCAGTCCTCCCAATTTTGTTGTTTAATATTTTGCTGTTTATCCTGTTGTTTTGTTTGATTGTTTTTGTTTTTGTTTTGCCTCTTCACATAAATGTTCATAAAAGTGAGTCAATATTTACAAAATAACTTGCTGGAATTTTGATTGAGATTTTGTTGAATCTATAGAGCAAAGTTAGAAGAACTGACATCTTGATCATATTGAATCTTTAGTCATGGATATGGAATGTCTATCCATTTATTTCATTTTTCTTTAATTTCTTTCATTAGAATTTTGTATTTTCCTTCTATAGGTTGCATACATATTTTGCTTGGTTTATACCTAAGTATTTCTGTTGGGGTAGGATTAGTAATGCAAATGGTATTTTGTTTTTAACTTCAAATTACTTATTAATTCTTGCTTTATAGGAAAACAACTGGCCTTTCTATATTCATTAACCTTCTATCCTACAACTTTGTTACAATCACTAGTTTCAGGATTTTTTTTTTTTTTTTTGGATCACATCTTTGGTGTTTTCTACAAAGATGATCATGTCATCTGCAAATGAACACTGTTTTATTTATTTGTTTATTTTTGCCTTACATGTATACCTTTTATTTTATTTTCTTATTAGTGCTTTAACAAGGACTTCCAGTAAAATGTTGGAAAAAGTGTGAGAGAGGACATCCTCCACTTGTTCCTGATCTCATTGGGAAAGTTTCAAGATTCTCATTGAGTATGATGTTAGCTGTAGGGTGTTTTTTCGATAATCTTTACGAAGTTGTAGATATTGCTTCTATTTCTACTTCAGTGGGAGTTTTATAAGAAATGGGTGTGGGATTATGTCAAGTGCTTTCTCTGCCTTTATTGATATGATTATGAGATATTTCCTTTTTAGTCTGTTGAAGTGGTGGATTATATTAAATGATTTTTGAATGGTGAACCAGAATGCATACATATGATAAAAATGACTTCATATATTATACTTTTTATATGTATTTTGAGTTCATGCTAATTTATGGTTGATGATTTTGCATCTGTGATCATGAGACAGATTGGGCTTTAGTTTTCTTTTTTGTAATTTTTTTTTGGTTTGGGTAGTGGGATAATGCTGGCCTCACAAAATGAGTTAGCCAGTTTTCTCTCTGCTTCCGTCCTCTGAACTGTAGAGAATTGTATATTTGTATAATTGTAGCAATTATACAACAACGTTGTGTAGAATTACATTACCCATGATCCAATCGGTCCTGGTGCCTTCTGTTTCAGAAAGTGATTAATTATTGATTCAACTTCTTTAATAGGTATAGATGTATTCATCTTGTCTATTTTTTTGCATGAGTCTTAGTAGATTTTTTTCAAGGAATTGCTCCCTTTCATCCAGGTGATTATATTTGTGGGCATAGAGTTGTGCATAGTATTCCTTTATTATTTGTTACCTATCCATGGAATCTGTAGTGATGTCTTATAATATCTGATATTAGTAATTTGTGTCCTACTTCTCTTTTTCTTCTGTGGCCTGGCTATTGCCTTATTAATTTTACTGATCTTTTCCAAGAAATAGCATTTTGTTGTGTTGATTTTTTCTATAATTTGCTGTTGTCATTTTCATTAATTACTGCTCTAATTTTTATCTTGTACTTTCTTCTGCCTACTTTGTCATTCGCTCTTTTCTAAGTTTTTCAATGGAGAAGCTTATCTAATTTATTTTAGATCTTCTTTTCTATATTTTTTGAGAACTGAAATTATTTACTTCAATACTACTGAATTATAATAAAATATCCAGCACTCAATTAAAAATCATAATACATAAAATGTAATAAACTGTGACTGACAGTCATGAGAGGAAACAGCCAAATAGACAAAGACAAAGAGATGAACCAGATATTACAAAACCAAATAATGAAAACACTACTGCAAAGGGATCTAGTGGAAAAGAAGGTAGACAACATGTACAAAGAAAGAAAGAAAGAAAGATACATGAGAATTTTAGCAGAGACATGGGTATTTTCTCCTCAAAGATTGTAGTTTCCATCTGTAGTTTTTATATAGTTCATGTCTCTCTATTCTTTTTACCTTCTAAAACATGTTTAGTACAATATATATGTATATATACTGTACATGTATATGTATATACATATATTATGTGTGTATGTGTATATGTCCTTATCTAAAATTTCTAACATTTGTGCTAGTTCTTAGTGGATTTTGATTGATTATTCTCTTGATTTTGAATGATATTTATTTGTTTCTTTGCATGCTTAATACTATTTTTTAAGAAAATTTGCATTCAATTAATTAATATATAATGTATGTTTCAGTGGTACAGGTCTGTGATTCATCAGTCTTATATAATAACCAGTGCATATCCATCATCCAAATACCCCATCCCTGTACCCCTTTCCCCACCAGCAACCTTCAGTTTGTTTCCTACGATTAAGAGTCTCTTATAGTTTGTCTCCCTCTCTGGTTTCGTGTTGTTTTTTATCTTCTCTTCTGCTATGATCCTGTTTTTTTTCTTAAATTCTACATATTCGTGAGATCATATGATAGCTGTCTTTCTCTAATTTACTTATTTCGAATAGCAGAATACCCTCTCGTTCCAACCATGTTGTTTCAAATGGCAAGATTTCATTTATTTTTTTGATGGCTGAGTAATATTCTGTTCCATATATATATCACATCTTCTTTATCCATTCATTTGTTGATGGACATCTAGGTTCTTTCCATAGTATGGCTACTGTGGACATTGCTGCTATAAATATTGGGGTGTAGGTTCCCCTTCAGATTACTATAGTAGTTATAGTTTTAATTTGTTGAGGAAGCTCCATACTGTTCTTCAGAGTGGCTGCACCAGCTTGCATTCCCACCAACAGTATTAGAGGGTTCCCCTTTCTCTGCATCCTCACCAACTTCTGTTGTTTTCTGACTAATTTTAGCCATTCTGACCAGTGTGAGGTGGTATCTTGTTGTTGTTTTGATTTGTATTTCCCTGATGATGAGTGATGTTGAGCATTTTTTCATCCATCTGTTAGCCATTTGTATGTCTTCTTTGGAGAAATGTCTGTTCATGTTTTCTACCCATTTCTTGAATAGATTATTTGTTCTTTGGGCATTGAATTTGATAAGTTCGTCATAGATTTTGGATACTAGCCCTTTATCTGATATGTCATTTGCAAATATTTTCTCCCATTCTGTCAATTGTCTTTTGGTTTTGTTGACTATTTCCTTTACTGTCCCAAAGCTTATTATCTTGATGAATTCCTAACAGTTCATTTTTGCTTTTGTTTCCCTTGTCTTTGGAGAAGTGTCTAGCAAGAGGTTGCTGCAGCCGAGGTCACAAAAGTTGCTGCCTGTGTTCTCCGCTAGGATTTTGATGGATTCCTGTCTCACATTTAGGTCTTTCATCCATTTTGAATCCATTTTGTGTACGGTATAAGAAGGTGGTCCAGTTTCTTTCTTCTACATGTGGCTGTCCAATTTTCTCAACACCAGTTGTTGAAGAGACTGTTTTTTTTCCGTTGGATATTCTTTTTGCTTTGTCGAAGATTACTTGACCATAGAGGTGAGGGTCCATACCTGGGTTCTATTTTTTGTTCCATTGATCTATGTGTCTCTTTTTTGTGCCAGTACCGTATTGTCTTGATGATGACCGCTTTGTAGGAGAGTTTGAAGTCTGGAATTGTGATGCCACCAGTTTTGGTTTTCTTTTTCAAGATCGTGTTGGCTCTTCAGGGTCCTTTCTGGTTCCATACAAATTTTAGAATTGTTGTTTCAACTCTGTGAAAAATGTTGATGGTATACTGATAGGAATTCCAGTGAATGTGTTGATCGCTTTTGGTAGTATAGACATTTCAACATTATTTGTTCTTCCAATATATGACCATGGGATGTTTTTCCATTTCTTTGCATCTTCCTCCATTTCTTTCATGGGTGTTCTTTAGTTTTCTGAATACAGATCCTTTGCCTCTTTGATTAGGTTTATTCCTAGGTATCTTATGGTTTTGGGTGCAATAGTAAATGGGATCGACTCCTTAATTTCTCTTTCTTCTCTCTTGTTGTTGGTGTATAGAAATGCAGCTTATTTCTGTGCATTGATTTTAAATACTGCCATGTTGCTGAATTCTTATATGAGTTCTAGCACTTTGGGGTAGAGTCTTTTAGGTTTTCCATAGAGTATCATGTCATTTTCAAAGATTGAGAGTTTGACTTCTTATTTGCTGACTTGGATGCCTTTTATTTCTTTTTGTTGTCTGATTGCTGAGGCTAGGACTTCTAGTACTATGTTGAACAGCAGTGGTGATAGTGGTGATAGTGGTGATAGTGTCATGTTTCTGACCTTAGGGCAAAAGCTTCAGTTTTTCTCCATTGAAAAGAGTATGTGCTGTGGGCTTTCTGTATATGGCTCTTACTATACGGAGATATATTCCCTCTCTCTGTACACTGTGAAGAGTTTTAATCAGAAAAGATGCTATGCTTCGTCAGATGCTTTTTCTGCATCAATTGAGCCGATTCTATAGTTCTGGCCCTTTCTTTTATTAATGTAGTGTATCACATTGATTGATTTGTGGATGTTGAACCACCTTGCTGCCCTGGAATAAATCTCACTTGGTTGTGGTGAATAATTCTTCTAATATACTGTTGGAGTCTATTGGCTAGTACGTTGGTGAGGATTTTTACACCCCTGTCCATCAGAAATACTGTTCTGTAATTCTCCTTTTTGGTGGAGTTTTTTGTGTTTTTTTTTTTTTTTTTCCCCCAAATACTTTTATTTTATTTTTTCAGTGTTACAAGATTCATTGTT
>JAPYYM010002747.1:0-11920 GCA_028534135.1 Potos flavus
GATGAAACCTACCATTTACATTGATGTGGATGGAACCAGACGGTATTATGTTAAGTGAAATAAGTCAATCAGAGAAAGACAATTATCATGTGGTTTCACTCATATGTGGAATATGAGAAATAGCACAGAGGATCATAGGGGAAGAGAGGGAAAACTGAATGGGAAGAAGTCAGAGAGGGAGACAGACCATGGGAGACTCTTGACTCTGGGAAACAAACTAAGGGTTGTTGGAGGGGAGGTGGGTCGGGGGATGGGGTAACTGGGTGACGGGCATTAAGGAGGGCACGTGATGTGATGAGCACTGGGTGTTACATGCAACTAATGAATCACTGAACACTATATCAAAAATTAATGATGTACTATATGTTAGCTAATTGAATTTAAATTTAAAAAGAAGAAGAAGAAACAGTTGGTAACATTGTTATCACTAAATTAGCATCATTAAGGATCAGTGACCATCTCTCAAAGCCCAGGTAATAAACAAGGCTTCCGGATTTATTCTTCCAAACATTGAACATTAGCCAGCCCTCTTTTCCCAAGTTAATATTATAATAATCTCTTACATTTGTACAGGATAGTTGGCAAATCACTTACTCTCACCTACATTATATCATTTGGTGCTCACGAAAACCATTCAGTGTAGATGGGAAAGTATTATTAAATCTATTTTAGTGGTAAGTATTGCCATTATCCAGGATATGGATTTATCTTTCTTAACAGATACCTAGGAAGGAAGAAAGGAAAGAAAGAGGGAGGGAGGGAGAGAGGGAAGGAAGCCAAGTACCTATACAAACAGAATAAAACAAGATTGAATAATTATCTGTTGAGAATTTGGAGACAATTAAGTGTTTCAGCGATTTCTTATCCCATGCCAGTTAAGTCATAGAGGGGTTACTCAGGTTTATGAAAACGCTGTAATACTTTTCAAGGTAAGTTGGCACCCTAAAGATGAACCTAGTGAACCTAATAACAGACTGGGTCCCATGGCAACGAGGCGGCATGCAATTTGAGGAATTATCCCAATTTGAAACATCGCTATTAATAGCACATGTTCATAAGTACAAAATGTACTGGAAAGCATGAAGAATGAAGTCAAATTTGTAAGAAACTGAAGAAAAGGGAAGGAGGTTGAAATGAGTAAGACGAGGAAGGAGAAAGGGAAGAGGCGCTAGTTGCCGGGGAGAGGTGAAGTAGTGGGTGCATAATTAAGTCCAATCCCCCAAATGAGAGAAATTGCAGGAATTGTTGTCAGTTCTTTTTCTAGACAACATTTTGATATATGCAGCAGCAAAGTGTACTGTAATGGCATCTATTCATACAAAAGTAGTAAAAAAAAAAAGTTAAAAAAAAAAAGGAACACAGCTTCTAGAGAAGATTTTAAGTGTGTAGAGTTTCATGGTGATTTGATTTTTCCCTCCCGAGGGCTCTGACCTAAATTTACTGCTTCTTTCATTTTATTGATACTATAATGGAATTTGATACACTCTAATTCAGAAACTAAAATGTTTATTCATTTCATATGTCAGTAGAAAATCCAATCGAGAATAAATATTGCCCCTCCCAAAGCTACAATCTTACAGAATGATAATTGCTTTGAAAAGGAATAAAGAAGTTTGAGATGAGGGTGCTCTTCTTTGCTATCAGCCAATGAAGGAGTTTTTTAAATGGGGCTCTTTAGAATTGTTTGGATGATTCTATCCTACAAGGAAGAACACTGGAAGGTTGGTAGCCATTTCTCGCATTGATCATTGATCACTTTGCATGGATGTTTGAGAACATCATCTGTAATCTTTACAGCTGTGTAGTCGATGAACACCTTCAACAGAGGTGTTTTATGGGGCTATCTAACCTAATAGCAGGAAGCATAGGCTTTCAGAAATATGGGTCTGTGTTCTACACACAAAAAAACGTCCTAGCTTCTGCTTACCAACTGACTTGATGTAGGTTAGTTACTGAACCCCTCTAATTTCTTTCCATTTATTCTTAGAGTTCATTGGGAATTCAGATGATACATTTGAGCTATTCAACACATAAACTAGCACGTAGTATGTGTATATTTAAAAAATGAGTTGTCGATGTTTGTGTGTGAGGTTCATAAAGCAGTAGCCAACACTTACTGAGCACCTTACATACCATGCACTGTTCTGTGTGTTCTACATATCAGAATTTGTAATCCTGCCAACAACTCCATGAGGGAATGCAGAAGCTTCAGCCACTGTGAGAGTTAACCAACTGTAAAACTAGAGGGAACAATGTTCACACAAGACCATCCTCTCTTTTGACACCATTTGCAAGTTCATGGGTTCTCAAAACCATCCTCAGGTTCAAAAATCTGCTAAAAGTGCTCATAAAACTCACTGAATGTTGTCATAGTGATGGTTGTGGGTTTTTTTTTTTTTTTTACAAGAATAGAGATTAAAGTAAGCCAAAGGAATAGGCATATAGAGCAGAGTCCAGACAGATCCAAATAATGGAATTTCCAGTTGTCCTCTTCCCATGGACCTATGGATCGCACCAATTCCTCTCTGTGAGGATGTATGACACCCATGCCTAGAGTCTCGTCAACCAAGGACACCTGAGCCTTTGGTGTGCAGAGTTTGCCCTGGGGCTCAGTCACATACTGCTGTGTGCCATCACACGGCTAACCTTTAGACTCTGGGCCTTCGTGGAGGCAGAACTGCTACCATGTGGCCCAAAACCCCCATCACACAATCCCGTTGTTAGACTGTTTGGTGGCCAAAGCTCCTAGGCAGAGACACTCCCGTTAGGCAGGTTATTCCAGGGATGTAGAGAGCAGCTCCTAATACCTGGGAGCAAAGGCCAGACCTCTCTTTGAGTGGATTAATTCTTCACTGCTAGCATTCCCATTTTATAAATGAAGTGAACGAAATGCAGAGAGGCTAAGAAACTTGCTTAAGAACTCCTAGCTGGTAAGCAAGAGAGCCAGGGTTCAGATCCAGATAGTCTTTCTCTGGAATCTGTAAACATCCCTCTTTGCTGCCTACAGATACGCGCATTGACTCTCCTGGGATCAGACTGCTAATAAATGGTAGGACCTGCATGTGAACTTGGGTGGATCTGATTCAAGAGTTCTTGTTCTTTCTGCCTTCCTCTGGCTTTCCCTTGCAAAAACACAAGAGGCCCACTGACCACCGTCTCAAGGGCTTTTGCTTCTTACACCGCTGAAATAAGTGAAGTTGCTAATAACCCTCACTGAGTTCTCCCACTGGCACAGTTAGCCACGCTGAGCATCCGTGTCTGTCTCAAAAGGAAAATGCTCCTTTGTGATCTCCTGGGAGTGACTATCAAGAGTCAATGGAGTTTTTATGAGCCTGGAAAATAATACTATCTATGAAGCTAGTAGTTCTGTATTATTTCTTCATGGGGAAAAAAAAAAGTGCAACCAGGACTTACCAATATATGCATGCAAGTTTCAAGCCAAGCCTTTATGAAAGCGGGGTTAGAGTCCGCTGTTTGCATACAGTATGTCATATAGCACACGTAAGAGACGTTCGTTCTTACATATTCTTGAAGGCACAGTTTCACGTCTTGGGCGGCTGTCTCCAGTACCCTGAAATTTAAGATGTAATTACAGATACAGGTTACAACTTGTTCCTTTAAAAACCCTATCTTTGTTGTTTGTCAGGCCCGGATAGTTGTGAGGGGAGAAGTGGGAGGAGATCCGCACCTCCCCCCACACCGTCCTCCAGAAGAGCTTTTCCGCGTAACCACTGCAAACAGAGAAAGATGAGTGAGGAAAACCAAAGGGGTGTCATCTCCCACCCACAGATCATGCTGGTGTCCAAGGAGTCAAGCTGTGTGAGTTTGGTCAAGTGAACTTGAATCGAGGCAAAAAATAAGTGTATCTTTCCTCCACTTGCTACGGTCCCCTTCCATTAGTTGAACGCCTCGTTAATCAGAATTTCCCAGAATGAGGCTTAGGCAACAATATATATACATTTTTAAGTTCCACAGAGATTCTGAAGCACAGCAAATGTCAAGAGAGTAATAGATCTGAAATTATGCCACCATTGAAAAACTGAAATTTGTGAAATGTGTAGAACAGGATAACCTATCATCTATACTCATTTTGAGCATCCAGGTTCATTCTCTTTAAGGGAAATGAAATGCCCAATCCCCGCTTATTTAATTTTGGCTTATAAGAGGGGTTGATAGTGTTAATTGAAAGTTAAGCACATAATTATATAGTATACATATTTTTAAAATTAGGGCACGTTTACCACAAAGGAATTTAATTATCATTTATAAGTACATTGCAGTTTTTGAAGTGTTTTCACACCATATGTTAATGACCACAACTGAGGGAAATCGTGAAGCCACTTCCAAGTATGGAGATGTCCTTTGACAACTGGCATTTCTTCTGTGGGGACAAATGGTCGGTTTGAAGACATTTGCTGTCACGCTGACAGAATAATCAGTCACTAAGTATTTTTTGGCACCAATGGGATACGCAGGCTGGGTTTCAAGTTTTTCTCGGTTGTGAGAAAGAAACCAGGAAGGGTCACTGAAGCTCACGTGGATGCAGTAGGGGGACACGTGGTAACCTAGCCTTCCCGGTAAGGGGAGACACGAAGCCAGCAGGGCGGCCTCACGGAGAAGCCAACGTGGGTGATTGTTATAGCCAACCCTGGACAGAAGCGCTTTTCATCCAGCAGCAGTTCTGGAAACCCGGCGGCAGCTCTAATAGCCTCACAAGTTCCATACTCAGCTCTTCTATACCCGCCTCTCCGTCTACCAGCTCGGACTTGCTCTTCCTCCACCACCTTTCCACTTCACAGCTTCTAGGATCCCGTGGCTTCTGCTTCCTGCCTTCTTCCTGTGTCTTTTGCTTCAGCCCACCCTACTGTTGGCTAATGCTCTTTGTATGCCTGCCGTTTAAAGCCTCTAAAGGAAAGACCGGGGTCAGTGGCTGTGATCCCGTATGATGCAGCTCCATTGGGCATATATTGCAACAGCAAG
Organism: Potos flavus; assembly: GCA_028534135.1. Lineage (NCBI taxonomy): Eukaryota > Metazoa > Chordata > Mammalia > Carnivora > Procyonidae > Potos > Potos flavus. Next base: position 4,981 of record JAPYYM010002747.1, read on the forward strand.
GTCACCATCAGGGCCACCGCCTGCCTATAGTAGGCTGCCTTTGGATCAAGCACTGGCTCCTTGTCCAACTGGCACCCACCAGGAAAGTCAAGTCTGGCACAGGCAGCCTGACAAGCCGTGCATAAGAAATGCCTTAGAAGAAGGAAACTGAGTGTGGCAGGCACCATGGGGCTTCTCAGAGAGCACTGTGGCCTCTCCAAACCAAGGCGAGCCATCCCAGTACCCCTGCCCATTGAACCCCTGGTCGCCTTTCTCGCCCAGCGCTCTGTGTGCCCTGCGCACAGGCCTTGGGCTTTTGTCACTCTTCTCCATAAATGGGACCACCTGTGTCTTCTTTTCCCATCGAAGTTGGCTCTGGAACAGGAAGCAGCTCTTTATATTCTTCCCTGAAATAACTCATGGTTTTTCTGTTTTTAATGTTTTCTCGCTAATTACCGTGGTTGGAGTAGGGACTGACGAGCATGCCAAACATGGGGGAAGTTTTAAATCTCAAAAGCATTCCGTGAGTAAGTTTATTTTGAAATGTAAAACAAAACAAACAAAAAAAAATTGACAGAAAATAGGTCTACATCTTAATCTCCAGAACCTGTGAATATTACCTATTATGGCAAAAGAGTGGTTATTAACTTATATGGCAGAAAGATGTGATTGCTTAAGGATCCGGGAAGGAGGGGTTTCTCTTGGATCACCAGTGTCCTGCGAGGAAGGCGGTGCGAAATGAGGCAGACATGGAGAATGGGAGGAGGCAGCATGGCCACAGGGACAGGGACGGGAGTAACGCAGCCCCAAGCCAAGGAATGCCAGCAGCTTCTACATGCTGGAAGAAGTAGGGAAGGACGCTTGCCCTGGAGCCTTTGGAGGGACTGCCTCCCCACCTCCTTTCATTTCAGATTTTTAGCCTCCAGCACAGTGAAAGAATAAATTCTCCTTGCTTTAAACCACCCATTTTATGGTAATCTTTATAGAAACCCTGGGAAATTAATACATATACTACCTTAAATGTTCCATGGAAATCTCCAGAGTTCTTGTCTTGAGAACCAGCCTATCGATGTTATTTTTCTGCAAAGGAGGGTGAATTTTGGCCTGAGGCAGGTTCAGGACAGCCCTGTGGCAAGCCATCCTGAGGTGGCCCAAAGGGCCGGCTCTGTGAGAGTGGAACTGCTCTGCACGAGACAGGTGCGTCATACTATGTGTTGAATGAATGCATGAATTCCCCGGATGAATTCCTCCTAAAAGGTTTTTTGTTTTTTTTTAATTTTCTGGTTCTATGCACTCAAATGACCCCTCTAGCCCCAGATCACACTGTATTTTAAAGCTGCAGCTTTTCAGGCCTTTTTTTTTTTTTTTTTTTTCCATCCTGGCCACGTCCCCGGCCTTTTGCAGTTCTTTCCACTGTTCTTCCTTCCACCACCTACATACACACTCTGGGTAAGAAAGGCAATCGGCCCTCCCTTTTGTTCCCTTTAAATGAAGCAAACTGTTGTTTCTGAAATAAACCCCATTACAGCTTCTTTCCATTTTTATTCTCCCTCCTCGCAAGTCTAAAGCTTAATCAAACTCCATCCCCACAGATAGAACTTTCTCCTCTATGGAACTTTCACGCCGTATTATCCCTTTTCTGTATCACTTATTTCTCTCTTGAAAACCAGATATTTTATGTGACTGGCAGACTTAAGAGTGCTCTACCATCGAGTTCATCCTTCTCTCAAAGCATAGTACAGGAAAGGAACGTAACAAATACCAGACCACCAAATAGGTAGAAGATGGGGGGAAATGGGGAGGTTCAACGAGAGTAGAGAAATTTTGTGATAAAATCCTTAATATGCTAGGAAGTTAATAAGGTAAATGAAATTGTTTTGAAACAACATTAAAGGCCCAGTTGAAATGGTAGTGGGCTTGTCTGAACTTGTATGGGTAAGATCAAAATGTTTAGATGAATCTGCACTTGCTTTCTTAGTTTTTTTCTATTGTTCTATAACAAATTGCCAGAAACTTAGCAGCTTGAAACAACATACATTTATCATCTCAGTTTCAGTCGGTCAGGAGTCCAAACATGGCTTCACTGGGTCGTTTGCTTTAGGGCTTCTTATAGGGTGCTGTGAATGTGTCAGCCAGGGTTGGGGTCTTATGTGAAGGGTTGAGTGGGGAAGGATGTCCTTCTAAGGTCATGTGGCCATTAGCAGAATTCAGTTTTTCCAGGGTTGTTGGACTCAGAGCCTCAGTTTCTAACTGGCTTTTGGCCAGAGCATACCCCCTCAGTATGGGGCAGTATCCTCATGGGGGCCTCTCCAACATAGATATTTGCCTTATCAAAGCCAGCAAGGGAAGTAGCCTGCTAGCAAAACAGAAGTCACAATCTTATCTAGCCCAGTCATGGAAGTGACATCCCATTGACTTTACCATATACTTTAGTTAGAAGCAAGGCAGTGGGCCAGTCTATACTCCAAGGCATGAATACCAGGAAGCTGGGATAATGGAAGACACATCTTAAAATTGTCTACCACATCCGGTAACTACTATAGGCACTCTTATGTATTTCTAAGTATTTGAAATGGGTCATGTTCCAAAAAGTTACTTCTTGCTCAGTTGGATATAGAATTTAGTTTGTTTTTCTTATATAAATGGAATTAGATTGCTGGACTCACCACCAGGTAAGGGTCCTCTGACCCAGAGTAGACAAGTATCATGCTAACCAAATTACTTTAGTCAACATATATTTTATCTATTATCGAATTTTTAAAATATACTAAATATGTTTTAAAGTATATTTATTACGCTTATTAAAATAACACTCATTGCTATTCTATGAGGATATGCTCCCCAAATGTCAAGTTGAGATGCTGGGACAAAGTGTCCAGTTAACAGATCTTCGGCATAGCCATGTAGGGAAGTTAGGAGCTCTGTACTTCTGCCATCCGGGACTCACTAACTATTTCACACAAAGTATATGAACAGATTATTCCCAAGCAAAATATTTATCCACGAGCTGATGTTTATCAATGATGCATTTACTGTAGTCATTCTAGGAAGTCCCTGATACTTGTACTAAAAATCTAAATGTTTCAACAGGGACAGTAAATCATTTTCAGAGTCTTTCATAATGCGTAATTCAAGGAACCATTTCAAATTGCTTTTAAATTCTTAAGACTAAACAAATCTTCCACTGCAGCAATCCCCGATGCCGAAGTTCCTGGTCCTGGTTTGCTTACACTAAATCTCATGGGTTAGTAATGATGCCGCCTCCTCTCCCTGCAGCTCACTGTGGAAGAATCTCCCTGTTAGGCTAGCAGAAGAAATTCTTTTGAATGTTTCGATTCATCAAAGACTGGCCCTTTTCCTTTTTGAAGTCTTCTCTTGCTTCCTAGCCATTGGGGAGTGCTTTGAACTCAGCCCCCACTTACCCTGTTTCCTCTTCAAAGGCTTCTTCCCTTCCGTGCAGGGAGAAAATACCTTTTGAAAATGGTGGGTTCCTGCCTTACATGGGTCTGTTGCAGTAAGCAGCAATAAACAACAATAATAATAAGCAGCAGTACCAGGTCTTGGTAATTTCAGAGAGATCTGGAGAAAATATGGAAATTAAAGGAAAACCACTTTGCAGTGTTACTTGGAGGAGAGGGTATTAACACGCCTTATTCTTAACTGTGCTGCTGCAACCTCTATAACTTACATGGAGCAGGGAATGGCATCTAAAGTGGCCCATTTGTAGAGGGTAACTCTGGCCCAGGTGGACATCCCAGAGACATTAGACATGGCAAAGTCCAAATTTTTTTTTTTTTTTAAAGATTTTATTTATTTGATACAGAGAGAGAGAGATCACAAGTAGGCAGAGAGGCAGGCAGAGGGAGAGGGGGAAGCAGGCGCCCTGCTGAGCAGAGAGCCCGATGCGGGGCTCGATCCCAGGACCTTGAGATCATGACCTGAGCCGAAGGCAGAGGCTTTAACCCACTGAGCCACCCAGGCGCCCCGGCAAAGTCCAAATTTAAAACAACTTAAGTTATTTAAGCGGGAATCTTCCTCAGGCGCCTTAGCGGTTAGACCGTATCATGAGCCAATGACCTAGCCATCCTGGTGATACACTTGTTTTGTTTCATACGTAAATACAACCTGATGCTGAAAGTTCCAGAGAATTTTTCTTTTTCTTAGATATTGACTCATAGACTCATGGACTAGTTATGAGTTGATTTTGTTGAGCTTTTTATTTTTTTTTACAATTTAAGTCACTGACTTAGATTTGTTAACACTTTTAGCTCTAATGCACTATATCTTTGTTTTCTAAGGAAGATGATAGTAGACATAATAGCTTATAAGGCAGTTAAAAGTAGGTCCTTCCCACTCTAGAAGTCTCTGATTCTGTGATCTCAACTAAACTCTCAGACACGAGCATTAGCCAGTGCTCAGGTATAAAACAGCACCGGTCTGCAATTAGCAACATCAATCAAACCACACTGTCCTTCATATATAATAATGGGTCATAGGATGCATTAATTTTCCAGGGCTTCCATTACAAAATAGCACAGACTGCGTGACTTAAACAACCAGTGGGTGAGAAATTTATCACTCACAATTCTGGAGGCTAGAAGTCCAAGATCAAGGTGTCAGCAGGGTCGCTTTCTCCCGAGGCCTCTCTACTTGGCTTGCAGATGGCCGCCTTCTCACTGTGTCTTCACGAGGCCTTTGCTCTATGTAGGCATGCCCCTGGTGTATCTCCCTCTACTTATAAGAACTAGTCTTACTGGATTAGGGCCCCATCCTTACGATCTCATTGAACTTCAATTACTTCTTTCAAGGCCCTATCTTCAAATACAGTCACGTTAGGGGTTGGGGGTTTAGACATATAAATTTAGGGGGGAACATAATCCAGTCCATAACATGAGGTTACCAACAATGCCCATGCATGGATTGAAGGTCACAACTAGCTTGTGCAAATGAATGTCTGAGTGTGTGCATTTGTGGACGTTTCTGGAGAGAGAGTTCATGCGTTTCATGAGAATTTCAAAAGAATGCTAATAGGGCGCACTGTTTTACATCAAGTTTTCTAATTATTTTTCTAGGTGTGATGATATATGGTAATCCTTCTTAAAGAGTCTATAATTCTATAAACTCTGTTGCTCTATCTTCTCTAGATTTTAAGGTATTTTGTTTGGCTACAAATTGCCACTCTCTCTAAAGATTAGGGAATCATTGGAGAACATGGTTTTTTATCCTGTTAAGATGAACATGGTGATTTTGTATTTTTCATTAGAGTATATTTTAGAGTGTCTTCCTTTGGAGATGATGGCTTCTGTGCTTAAGAAAAATATAGTTTTATAAATTAAATAAATAACTGAGGTAGGTAAAGAGAATAGCAAATTAAAAAGCAATTATGAATTTAGGACATAATAATAGTATTACAAAAATAAATAAATAAAGTTGAACTTCCCAATTATAAGCAGTGTTGTTCACGCCTATATAGTGTGCAGAGGAAAGCACTTAAAACAAACGGTCAGGGAGATGGGCCCTATGGTAAAAACTGAAAGAAATTAGAATTTTTTAAATGGAAAGTAGAGGAGGACTGATACTTTAAAAATTACTCCTACCCTTTCTCCACATCTTCTATGTCTACACCTTTATATGGGTCCTATCATATGCTGTTCTCTGGGGCTACTATATGTTTTTTTCTTATTTTATTTATTTATTTGTTTGTTTATTTATTTAAGAGAAATAGAGAGAGGAAGAAAGCAGGGGGAGGGGCAGAGGGTAAGGGAGAGAAAGAATCTCTAGCAGACTCCCCACCGTGCATGGAGCCCAGTACGGGGCTCAATCTCACGACCTTGAGATCAATGACCTGACCTGAAATCAGTCATCAGACGCTTAACGGACTGAGCCACCCAACATGCCCCAGGGGCTGTGATTCTTATTGCATATTTGTACTGTTGACTTTTTAAAACTGAGTTTTATACTTTCATTGGTCATTAATAAATTTTATTTTGGTGGATTTAGACATTTTTCTTGCCCAGTGATTTCCAAATTATTATTTTTTTAGTTATGAAGCTATTAAAATCAGACAAAATCTTTCATGGATGCCAAGTGGATAAAAATGGAACAAATAGCTAAAATAGGGTCAGAAAGGGTCCTGCTGAATATAATATATTATCAATAAGGTGTTTCCCTAATGCAAAGTACACTCCATGGAATTCTGTGGATGGGACCAGGTCCATCAACAGTTCTTAGTAGATATTGCTTTCTTTGTTTAGTACTTTCTATATATTGAGATTATCAGAAGAAAATTTTGTTCCCAGTTTTTTGTTTTTTTATAAAGAATTTTTTTTTAAATATATTTATTTCCTCTGACTGCAGCCTCTTGTAAAAATGTCACTAGTGGGTGGGAAAATTAAGACAATTCTCACTTCCCTTTCCTCATTTGAGGACAATGATGACAGGAGGGGCCTGGAAATCTTAAATCATCTAATTGGCTTTGGAAATATTTTCAATCTTTGGTCTCAATTGCCCCTAAAGCATGCAGCTGGAGTCACAGAAACTAAATATTTAAGACAACTTATGACTTTCTGGTGAATGGCTATTTTGGAAAGAATAATTTTAAAGCTGCCGTGTAATTTTAGCTGAAGTCGCTGTGTCAGTTTCAAAGACAGTTGGCGGCCTACTGCCTTGTTCCATGTTGGATGGCTTTTAGGGAGTGTTCCAAGATCCTGGGGTCCCATCCATTTTGTTCCTTTTCAATAGCACCTGAGTCGCTAAAATAAAGTTTAGAATGTACTGGTTACTACTTAGAGAAAACTTGAATATTCCCAGGTAGCATAACTTTGTAAAACACAACAAAAACAACAGAAACAAAAAAAAAATCACTGACCTCTGCAAAGAATTGAGAAAACCCTTAAAAAGCAAATTAAACCTCCAAAATTAGTACAAATGCAATACTTATGAGTCTTTGGGGTTTTCATGG
>JAPYYM010002748.1:0-11918 GCA_028534135.1 Potos flavus
TATTTGACCGTAGTTGCGGATCCATATCTGGGCTCCCTACTCTGTTCTACTGGTGTATGTGTCTGTTTTTGTGCCAGTACTATGCTGTCTTGGTGATCACAGCTTTGTAGTAAAGCTTGAAATCAGGCAACGTGATGCCCCCAGCTCTGTTTTTCTTTTTCAACATTTCCTTAGCAATTTGGGGTCTTTTCTGGTTCCATATACTCTTTGAAAAATGCCAGTGCAATTTTGATTGGGATGGCATTGAAAGTATAGATTGCTCTGGGCAGTATAGACATTTTAACAATGTTTATTTTTCTGATCCATGAGCACGGAATGCTTTTCCACCTTTTTGTGTCTTCTTCAATTCCTTTCATGAGTGTTCTGTAGTTCCTTGAGTACAGATCCTCTACCTCTTTGGTTAGGTTTATTCCAAGGTATCTTATGGTTCTTGGTGCTACAGTAAATGGAATCGATTCTCTAATTTCCCTTTCTATATTTTCATTGTTAGTGTGTAAGAAAGCAACTGATTTCTGTGCATTGATTTTGTATCCTGCCACGTTACTGAATTGCTGTATGAGTTCTAGTAGTTTGGGGGTGGACTAGCTTCTTATTTTATAAACGTTTTTTAAGTTTTTTTTATTTTTCATTTTTACATTTACATTTTATAGATATATTCTTCATTTTGGGCTTTCTTTCACTATATTCAATTTTATTTTTGTGTGTATAACTTTTGATCTCTTTAAATTTTGGAATCTAGTGTCTGTTAGATTATATTCTCTCCCCCAACCCCCCAATTTTTTTTTTTCCTTTTTTGGTTTCTGATCTCTTTGGATTTGTCCAGTGTATATTTTGCTGGGATCTTGGGTGATATTTTTCATTTTGTTGTCTCACTCATCTACTCTTCTCTGGACAAAATGATTAGAAGGACAAATTCACAACAAAAGAAAAACCAGAGGTAATACTCTCTGCCATAGATTTAATCAATATGATATAAGCAAAATATCAGACCTTGAATTTAGAATAACGATTATAAAGATACTAGCTGGACTCCATTAAAGCATAAAAGACAATGGGGAATCCCTTGGTGCAGAAATAAAAGAACTAAAATCTAGTCAGGGCAAAATAAAAAATGCTTTAACTTAGATGCAGTCTAAAATGGACACTAATAGCTAGGGTAAAAAAGGCAAAAGAGAGACTCCGTGACACAGAAGATGAAATGATGGAAAGTAAGGAAGCTGAGGAAAAGGGAGAAAAACAATGGACCATAAGGGGAGGCTTCGAGATATCAGTGATACCATAAAGCAAAACAATATTAGAATTATTGGGGTCCCAGAGGAAGAAGAAAGAGAGAGAGAGAGATAGAAGGTATATTTAAGCAAATCATAGCTGAAAACTTCCCTAATCTGGGGGAAGGAAACAGGCATTCAAGTCCAGGAGCACAGATAACCCCCCTCAAAATCAATAAAAATAGATCAATACTCCAACATATAATAGTGAATCCTGCAAATTTCAGAGATAAAAGAGAAAATGCTGAATGGAGCGCAAAACAAGAGGTCCGTAACACAAGGGTAGAAACACTGGACTGACAGTAGACCTATCCACAGAGACCTAGAAGGCCAGAAAGGGCTAGCATGATATATTCAGGGTACTAAATGAAAAAAACATGCAGCCACGAATACTTTTTCCAGTAAGGCTACCATTCAAAATGGAACAAGAGATAAAGAGCTTCCAGGACAAAAAGAAACTAAAGGAATTTGTGATCATTAAACCAGCCCTATAAGAAATATTAAAAGGGATACTATAAGTGAAGAGGGAGCTCAAAAGTAACATAGACCAGAAAGGAATAGACAATATACAGAAACTGTCACATTACAGGTAATACAATGCAACTAAATTCATATCTTTCAATAGTTACTCTGAATGTAAATGGGCTAGATCCAAACAAAAGACATAAGGTATCACATTAGATAAAAAAGCAAGACCCATCCATATGCTGTCTACAAGAGACTCATTTTAGGCCAAAAGACATCTCCAGATTTAAAGTGAGGGGGTGTAGAACCATTTATCATGACAACAGACATCGAAAGAAAGTTGGAATAGCAATCCTTATATCAGAAAAATTAGATTTTAAACCAAAGACTAGTAAGGGATGAAGAGGGACACTATACCAAACTTAAAGGGTCTATCCAACAAGAGGATCTAACAATTATAAATATTTATGCTCCTAACTTATATAATAAGTTATATAATAATATAATATAATATAATACAATATAATATAATATAATTATATAAACCACCTAATAACAAAATTTTTAAAATATGTTGATAGTAATACAATAACAGTAGGGGACTTCAACATCCCACTCACAGCAATAACAGATCACCTAAGCAGAAGATGAACAAGGAAACAAGGGCTTTAAATGACACACTGGACCAGATGGACGTCACAGGTATTTACAGATCATTCCATCCTAAAGCAACAGAATACACATTCTTCTCAAGTGCACATGGAACATTCTCCAGAATAGATCACATACTGGGTCACAAATCCAGTCTCAACCAGTACCAAAAGACTGGGATTATTCCCTGCATATTTTCAGACCACAATGCTTTGAAACTTGAACTCAATCACGAGAGGAAATTTGGAAGAAACTCAAATGCTTGGAGGTTAAAGAGCATCCTACTAAAGAATGACTAGGCCAACCAGGAAATTAAAGAAGAATATTAAAAATTCATGGAAACAAATGAAAATGAAAACACAACCTTAAAAACCTTTGGGATGCAGCAAAGATGTTCCTAAGAGGGAAGTACATAGCAATACAAGCCTTTCTCTAGAAACTAGAAAAGTCTCAAATACACAAGATAATCTTAAACCTAAAGAACCTGAAGAAAGAATAGCAAATAAAGCCTAAACCAAGCAGGAGAAGAGAAATAATAAAGATCAGAGCAGAAATCACTGAAATAGAAATCAAAAGAACAGTAGAACAGATCAACGAAACTAGAAGCTGGTTCTTTGAAAGAATTAGTAAGATCAATAAACCCCTAGCCAGACTTATCGAAAAGAAAAGAAAAAGGATCCAAATTAATAAAATCATGAATGAAAGAGGAGAGATCACAACCAACACCAAGGAAATACAAACAATTATAAGAACATATTATGAGCAACTATATGCCAACAAACTAGGCAATCTGGAAGAAATGGATGCATTCCTAGAAACTTATAAATTACCAAAACTGAAACAGGAAGAAATAGAAAATGTGAACAGACCCATAACCAGCAAGGAATTTGAAGCAGTAATCAAAAATCTCCCAACAAACAAGAATCCAGGGCCAGTGGCTTCTCAGAGGAATTCTACCAAACATTTAAAGAGGAACTAAGACTTATTGTTTTGAAACTGTTTCAAAAAATAGAAATGGAAGGTAAACTTCTAAACTCATTCTATGAGGCCAACATTACCTTGATCCCAAAACCAAAGACCCTACCAAAAAGGAGAATAAAAACCAATATCCCTGATGAACATGGATGCCAAAATTCTCATCAAGACACTGGCCAATAGGATACAATAGTACATTAAAAGGATTATTCAACATGTAGTACATCATTAGTTTTTGATGTAGTGTTCAACAATTCATTAGTTGTGTATAACACCCAGTGCTATATGTTGGCTAACTGATCTAAATAAATAAATAAATAAATAAATAAATAAATAAATTTTTTCTTTTTTTTTTCCCCCAAATACTTTTATTTTATTTTTTCAGTGTTACAAGATTCATTGTTCATATACCACACCCAGTGCTCCATGCAATACATGCTCTCCTCAATACCCACCACCAGGCTCACACAACCCCCTACTCCCACCCCTCCAAAACCCTCAGTTTGTTGCTCAGAGTTCACCATCTCTCATGGTTCATTGCCCCTCCGATTTCCTCCGATTCACCCCTCCCTTCCCTCTCACATGTCCTCCATGTTTTTCCTTATGCTCCACATGTAAGTGAGACCATATGATAATTGACTCTTTTCGATTGACTTATTTCACTTAGCATAATCTCTTCCAGTCCCGTCCATGTTGATACAAAAGTTGGGTATTCATCCTTTCTGATGGAGGCATAATATTCCATTGTATATATGGACCATATCTTCTTTATCCATTAGTCTGTTGAAGAGTATCTTGGCTCTTTCCAGTTTGGCGATTGTGGCCATTGTTGCAATGAACGCTGGGGTACATGTGGTCCTTCTTTGTACTGCATCTGCATCTTTGGCGTAATTACCCAGTAGTGCAATTGCAGGGTCATAGGGTAGCTCTATTTTTAATTTCTTGAGGAATCTCCACACTGATGTCCAAAGTGGCTGCACCAACTTGCATTCCCACCAACGGTGGAAGAGGGTTCCCCTTTCTCCACATCCTCTCCAACATTTGTTGTTTACTGTCTTGTTGATTTTGGCCATTCTAACTGGTGTAAGGTGGTATTTCTATACACTAACAATGAGGCAGAAGAAAGAGAAATTAAGGAATCAATCCCTTTTACAATTGCACCAGAAACCATAAGATACCTAGCAATAAACTTAACCAAAAAGGTAAAGGATCTGCACTCTAAAAACTAAGAAACACTTATGAAAGAAACTGAGGAAGACACAAAGAAATGGGAAAACATTATATGCTCACAGACTGGGAAAAAAAAAAAAATGTTAAAATGTCTATGCTGCCCTGAGCAATCTACACATTCAATGCAATCCCTATCAAAATACCATCAATATTTTTCACAGAGCTGGAACAAATAATCCTCAAATTTGTATGAAACCAGAAAAGATCCCAAATAGCCAGGGAAATGTTGAAAAAGAAAACCAAAGCTGGGGGCATCACAATGCCTGACATCACGCTCTACTACAAAGCTGTAATCATCAAGACAGTACGGTACTGGCACAAAATCAGACACATAGGTCAATAGAACAGCATAGGAAACCCAGATATGGACCTTCAACTCTATGGTCAACTAATCTTCAACAAAGCAGGAAAGAATATGTAATGGAAAAAGGACAGTCTCTTCAATAAACAGTGTTGGGAAAACTGGACAGCTACATGTAGAATGAAACTGGGCCATTCTCTTACATCATACACAAAGATAAACTCAAAAGGAATGGAAGACCTAAATGTGAGACAGGAATCCATCAAAATCCTAGAGGAGAACACAGGCAACAACCTCTTTGACCTTGGCCACAGCAACTTCTTACCGGCACATCTCCAAAGGCAAAGGAAACAAAAGCAAAAATGAACTATGGGACTTCATCAAGATAAAAAGCTTCTGCACAGCAAAGGAAACAGTCAGCAAAACTAAAAGGTAACCTAAGGAAAGGGAGAAGATATTTGCAAATGTCTTATCAGATAAAGGGCTAGTATCAAGATCTATAAAGAACTTATCAAACTCAACACCCAAAAAATAAATAATCCAGTCAAGAAATGGGCAGAAGACATGAACAGACACTTCTCCAAAGAAGACATCTGTCAAGCAGACACATGAAAAAATGATCAACATCACTTGGCATCGGGGAAACACAAATCAAAATCACAATGGGATACCACCTCACACCAGTCAGAATGGCTAAATTAACAAGTCAGGAAACAACAGATATTAGCGAGAATGCAGAGAAAGAGGAACCCTCTTACACTGTTGGTGGGAATGCAAACTGGTACAGCCACTCAGGATAACAGTATGGAGGTTCCTCAAAAAGTTAAAAATAGAGCTACCCTATGACCCGGCAATTGCACTACTAGGTATTTACCCCAAAGATACAAATGTAGCGATCCGAAGGGGCACATGCACCCCAATGTTTATAGCAGCAATGTCCACAATAGCCAAACTGAGGAAAGAGCCGAGATGTCCATCAACAGATGAATGGGATAAAGAAGATGTGACACACACACACACACACACACACACACACACACACACTGGAATATTACTCAGCCATCAGAAATGATGAATACTTACCATTTATGTCAACGTGGATGGAAGTGGAGGGTATTTTGCTGAGCGAAACAAGTCAGTTAGAGAAAGATGATTATCACATGGTTTCACTCATGTGTGGAATATAAGAAACAGCTCAGAGGATCATAGAGGAAGGGGGGGAAATGGAATGGGAAGAAATCAGAGAGGGTGACAAACCATGAGAGACTCTTAACTCTAGGAAGTAAACTGAGGGTTGCTGGAGGGGAGGTGGGTGGGGGGATGGGGTAACAGGGCGATGGGCATTAAGGAGGGCACCGATGTGTTGAGCACTGGTGTTATATGCAACTGACGAATTATCAATCTCTACATCTGAAACTAAGGATGTACTATATGTTGTCTAATTGAATTTAAATAAAAAAATAGCAGATGGAAGTGCATATTATCCTTCAGGGGAATAATTTGTTAATATCTTATAAATTCCAAGATGGCACCCTATGACCCAGCAACTCTACAATCCCTCAGTGTGTATCCCACGGAATGTGCCTTACAGAAACTCCTGTGGATGTGCACAAGGAAATCCAAGCAAGAATGCTCACATCTCCCGTCAATGAGGAGATGAGTCAATAAACTGTGGCATAATCACAGGCAACACTGTAGAGCAGTTAAAATAAATGAAATGCATCCTATGAATAAACATAAGACATAATGGGAAGTAAGAAAAGCAAGACGCAGAATGATCTGATTTCATTTTGGTAGAGTTTAAAAATAGGATAGATTGCTTTGGGTTATATAACATTAAGCAAAATAATAAAAATCCCCATGGAAATATCTGTAGTAATCTCTGGAGCAGGTTGGGAGGTTTAGAGTGTGATAGACAGGAGGCTTCAAGTGTCTACCACATTTCATTTCTTACACTGGGGAAGGATACACTGGTGTACTTTATACTACTTCCATCCTTGTCTGTGTTTGACACATTTCATTAAAAAAAAAATCACTAACAAAAAAGTGATCTTATTCTTGAATCCTCAAATTCATGAAGGACTCTAGGCATACCCCTTAAATGTCCAGAGTGAGCTGTATCTGGTCACCCATTAGATGTCATCGTTTCCCCCCATAAATTCGGAGACAGCCAGTGGTACACACACCTGAGTATCTTCCCTTCTGTGAGTTGGTCGAAGCAGTCAGTTGAACCATGGCAGAAAACAGAAATCAGAAATGGTGAAAGCACATGACGGAGCAGCTGTACTTCTAAGAACTCCAAATCCATGGTTCGCCTGAAGCCAATCTTGTTTCTTCTTCCCCCTACAGCTGTTCCAGTGGTATCTCTTGCCTCTGGAAAGCCGCTTGCATCTTTCTCCTTCAGAACACACTCTTGGAGCCTAAGTCCTTTGTCACACTGGGACACTCATTTGGAGTCACGTCAAGTAAGCAGGCTGGACTCGAGTTCTGAGAGTGGGCCAGCCCCATAGGAATGCTAGTCAAGTGGCAGGGTATATGTGCCATCACTGGAAACGCTCCTGGATCATCCAGCAACACCTGCCTGGACACGGGAGCCACTGGGAGGGTGAGTCAGTACCCTGGAGAACAAAGTACCTCAGAGGGCTTAAACTTGACACTCTCAAGTCTGATATCAATGTGTTAGCAGAATGAGTTCCTTCTAAGGCTGGGAGGGAGAATCTGTCCCTGGTCTCTTTCCCAGCTTCTAGGGGTTTGCTGGCTACCTTTGGTATTTTCAAGATTGTAGAAACATCTCCCCAGTCTCTGGCCTCATCTACACATGGTGTTCTCCCTGTGTGCATATCTGCGTCCAAATTTCCCTTTTTTTTTTTATAAGGACACCAGTCATATGGGATTAGGGTCCCCCCTGATGATCCCATTTTAACCTTAATCTGTAAAGACCCTATCCCCATATGAGGTCACATTCTGAGGTCTTGGAAGTTAGGACTTGAACATAAAAACTTCAAGAGAACACAATTCAACACATCACTGAAGGGTTCTCTGACTTGTCCAATGAAACCAGAGCCCTGCCTTGGAGCTCACACAGCATGGGGGCCTCAGCTGCATCCCAGCACTATCAGGCCATATAAACGAGGGACTATTTCTTGTTCACCAGTGAGTCCCCAAAGCCCAGTTCAGAGCCTGGATTTGGTAGAAAACATGTAACTTATTTGTTAAATAAATGAATGAATACAAAAAAATGCCTTTGGATTTCGTGATTTTTTGTGCATGTTCCTTTCGCCTTTGCTGTCAATAGAACATCTTTACATGCCCTCCCCTCCTCCACACTTTGGACCAAGCACATTCCCCTCCATTCAAGAGAAGTACTAGCTAACAGTGATAACTAACATGTTTCCAACTCTCTGTGCCAGGGACTCTGCTATGAGTTTTTCAAGGAAGAGATCATCTAATTCTCATGACAACCTCGCAAGTTAAATACAACCATCTGTGTTCTACAGATGAGGAAACTGAGGCACAGTGTTGAAAGTAACTTGCCCATATGAGATGATTATACTGGGAAAGGACAGGCATGTCTGCCCTATCTACCCCTTCCCTCTGGGCTTAGAATAGTGCCTAGCACAGAGCAGGCACACTAGCATTAACACGACCATATACTTTTTAGTGTTAGAACCAGAATGCCTGTGATAATAAGAGAGGACACTAAATTGAGGGGACACTGGAAAAACAGTGCAGTTCTGGGCATGCTGGGATGTAAGGTTACTTTATCAATAAATATATGTCAAATGAATTAACTCAGGCCTGTCCTGCTTAAGAGCCCAGATTTTAGTCACCACATAACACTTAGCAAGATGTATTTGCAAAACAAAATTGTACTTATGTGGGGCATTTGCTAAAAAAGCATGCTCCTGGATGTAAATCTACAGCAATTCACATCAGACAGGAATTTCTGTTGCAATTTTATCATTGCACAGACTGTTATTCAGCTCCAGAGGGTAGAAATGCAAATTAAAGAAATGCTTTGTATTTAAAAAAAAAAAAAAAAAAAGCAACTCTCTCAGAAGGCTAACTCATTATGATCCATAATTGGGGTACAAGATGGGATAAAATTTTTATTCTATCAGAGATGATGATAAAGGAGTCATTTCTATCACTCCATTCTTGAAAAAAAAATGGCATTTTCAATGAACTTTCATATCAATAATAGTCTTAATTATCCATTCCCTTCTTGTGAGCCAAATGCCTTTTCTTTTGGCAGAAACAAAGAAGTAATTTTAGTTTTTCTTTCTTCTCTCTCCTCCTTCTTTCCTCCTTCCCTTCCTCCCCCCGAACCCTCCACCTTTCAGAGAAACGATGTGAGTACATAAATTCTTGGATCAGTGCACCACATCTCATGCTCTAGAACAGTGCAGACCGTCCTGGGAAGCCACATGGGGCATGCCCCAAATCTTCCTGGAATGGCAGCATCCCGGGATCGAAAGAAATCTTGTCCTCTCGCACCAATGCTCCTGCAAGGCTATCCCTCTGATCAGCGGCCATCTACTCTTGGCTTGAAACCCTCCTGGGCCCATGGTAGTTGCCCACCCGCCTCTCCAGGGGATGCTTATGATGGTCATGTGATTGGGATCATGGTATCCAAAACCCAGGGACCACTGACTGTGCCAGACTTGTCACTTCCCAACTGTGTGCCCTTGAGCAAGTAACTCAATCTCTGTATCTCACATCAGAGGATACACATGGAAGCCCTCTGGTTTCTGTTTGGCCTATTCAGTGTTTTTGTTTTTGTTTTAAAAAAAAAACTGAATTAGCCACTAAATTTTATTATTTTTTAATATTTTCTTGAACAGTTTATTCGCTTGGTTTATAACTTTAAAATATTTATACATATGGTCCCTGGGCCTCCATGTATCCTTTTGCCATGGGTTCTGGCACACATGAGGGACGGGTTTGGTCTCATTCCTTTGACCTGAGGCCTCTGTTTAAAGTCTTAAATATGAGGTGCCTCGTTAGCGCAGTAGGTAGCGCGTCAGTCTCATAAAGTCTTCAATATGTTTAAAATCCAAACTTTTCACATAAAAATCCAGATTTTCTGGCTTCTTCGGAAAAGCAGTAATCTGGCCACCCTTGACACAGTTTCTTTCAAGGCAACAATTTGCTGGAGCTGGATGGTGGCTGCCCACTCCGGCTGGGACGGACCCCACCTGAAAACACAGGAGCCAACCCGTAGGAAGAAGGCTCCTCTCATTTCTGTGAGCGCTGTCCCGAGGGCAGCTGAGCTGGGGACCACGACATACACACCCCCAACACAGCACTCATCCTATTGGTAGTAACTGGGTTGGTGGACCAATCCCTTTGTCTAGGATATTCTTCCAACCAAATTTACCCTTATCCATCCTTCAAGGCCAGTTCATAGACCACTTTATCCACACAGCCTTTCTCTACCCCCCAATATCCAAATCTGGGGCACTCTCCCTGCTCTCACTGCCTCTAACTTCTAGACTCGACACTGCCATGTCACTTTTCACATCCTCCTTTGTACTCCACTTAGCTGTGAATACACACACACACACACACACACACACACACACACACACCAATGAACTTCTTGACAGTAGACGCCCTTATTCATTTGTGGTCCCCAATTTAACACAGTCTCTCTATGATGGACAGAATAATGGCTCCCCCAAGATGCCCACATCCTAATTCCCAGAACCTGTGAACATTACATTACAGGGCAAAGAGTAATTAATAAAACTGATGGAACTGAGGTTGCTAATCGGCTGACCTATAGTTAGGGATATTTTTCTGGATTATCCAGGTTGGTCCAATGTAATCACAAGGATCCTAAAATGTAGAGGGCAAAGCAGAGAAGTCTCAGGGATGCATTGTGAGAGGTCTCAACGAGCCATTGCTGGCTTTGAAAAAGAATGAAGCTGCCATCTCACGAATCTGGGGAACCCATGGAAGCTAGAAAAGGCAAGAAACAGATTCTCCCCTAGAGCCTCCAGAAGGAAGTAGCCTTGTTAACACTTTAATATTAGCCCAGTGAAACCCATTTCAGTCTTCTGATGACCAGAACTATATGAAAATAAATTTGTGTTGTTTTAACCAGTGGTGACGGTAATCTGTTAGGGCAGAATAAGAACCTAATATGCTCGGTTTCCACACAGCAGGTGATCAGTGTCTGCCTACGGATGCTGAATCTGACAGCATCTTCTTTCCCTGGGTCCCAGAACCACATAAGGACAAGGATTCACCGGCTGTCACACCACACTGTTTGGTCACATGGGCACACAACTGAACCCCTAATGAGAAACCTGCTTAGAACAGAGAGAGCAGCTAGAAAATAGGAAAAGTACAGGGAATGTGGCTTCAGAAGATGGGGGCTAGGATCCTGACCATCACCGCATACCCATGGTAACCTCAAGTGAATTTCTTCACCAATGAGTCTCAGTCCCCTCACCTGTAAGATGGGGCTAGCGGCATGCCCTACAGAATTACTGTGATGAGTAACCGGCGCACCCACGCCATTTATTTCAATGCTTGGCACACACACACACATATGCACCACATACTCATTATAAAGCCCTTTAAGGGCATTTCAATCCACTCTCTGCTGCTGATGGTGGATTTTATAACCAGGGCAAGAGCTCTGGTTCTCAGCCAAGAGGTACTGGAGTGTACCTGTTCCATGGGTCCTTCTGCCACATGAATAATACCTGTAGATCTTAATATGTCAAAAAATGGGCAGAAGACATGAACAGGCACTTCTCCAAAGAAGACATACAAATGGCTGACAGACACATGAAAAAATGTTCATCATCATTAGCCATCAGTGAAATTCAAATCAAAACCATATTGAGATACCACCTTACACCAGTTAGAATGGCCAAAATCAACAAGAGAGTAAACAACAAATGTTGGAGAGGATGTGGAGAAAGGGGAACCCTCTTCCACTGTTGGTGGGAATGCAAGTTGGTGCAGCCACTTTGGAAATCAGTGTGGAGATTCCTCAAGAAATTAAAAATAGA
>JAPYYM010002749.1:0-11917 GCA_028534135.1 Potos flavus
AGGTAGCTGACTGGACCCCTTTGCTCCTCTGGCCCAGTCATTTTGGCTCACTCTCTTTCTCTTCCCTTCTCTCTCTCTCTCTCTCTCCTGTACTTTGCACTTTCTCATTCTTCCTGCCATTTCTTGTTCTTTATAGATGCCCTGTTTTCTGATAGATCAGGTATCACCAGGCAACCCACTCCCCATGCCACCTTGTAGCTTTTCCTTCACACCCTGGACATAATCAGCCCAAATCTCCAAAAATGCTCATTGTGTCATGCTGTCCACTGCTCCTCCCCTCCCAGAGAACTTTCAGGGTGCTTTTGTTCCTGTAATCCCTGCAGCAGACCTGGGTAACCAGATCCCAGCTCGTGGGTTTACCCAGCTCATCCCTGTTACTTCTACTCCCTTTCAGGAGATGCTGCCTTAATCTCTCTATCCCCAGGGCACAGCTACACTTCTCCTGGACTCAGGTTACCCTCCTCAGACTCCTTCCAGCAATTCCAGCAGGTGTGATCTGTTGGACCTAGAAGCTGCCCTCAAACTCTGCAGCTGAAGTTTAACCCCATGGTGAATGGAGCTGAGAACATGGACAGAGTTAGTCTTAGCACCTCAAACACCTGCAACTCCATAACCACGTCCTGTCTCAGTCTCCCTGATTGGTTCAGTGACTGATTCTATATCCTTCTGTCATCCTGGGATCCAGGACTGCCTCTCCTCTGACCTCTAAATCATAGGAAGGGCCCCATATCTACCTGTACTCTGGTTTCCTGGATATTCAGGATAGCCATTTATTCATGTGATAAATGAATCTGGCTTAATAGGCTGGAGGGAGGGACAGAATTAAGCCATCCTTGGGTCCCCCCTTTTCTCAGATAAACATGCGTGTCATTCGATTTTATGTTTTAGGAGCCCACAGTATGGTGCTGTGTCTTTCAGATTTAGATCGTCTAGGTAAAAATCCTCACTTTGCCACTTTCTAGCTGTAAGGCTGTGGACAAGCTACTTCACACATCTCTGGGCTTCAGTTTCCTCATCAAGAAAAAGAATTGGAATGAACTGTGAGTGAGGTGTCCAGAACAATGCCTACCTCCCGTTATTTACTCTATGTGCACACCAATCTCAGTTCTCTACCGTCCCCTCTTTGTTGTCTAAAATGGCTTTCTTTTAACAAATAATTTTGAGCACCTGATATATGCCAGGTGTTTCAGGCTACTGTAGTAAACAAGGGAAGTAAGAGCCCTTCTTTTATGGGTCTTACCTTCCAGTACAGAGTGGTAGTGCAAGTATATATATACGGTCTATGTAACAAACAGAAAAGGGTCATGGGATAATGAAGGAAGAGTGCCTAAATACCACAGAAGGGGTGATATTTCTGAAGCTGATATTTAAGCTGAGACCTAAATACTGAGAATGAAGTAGCCATGTGGAGATATGGAGGACATGTGTTCCAGGCAAGTACTTGGTAGTGAGGCAAGACTAAGGTTGGCATTGCTGAGGAAGAAGAAGGTGGCCACTCTATTTGGAGTAGAAGGAAGGAGCCCGAGATGAAAAGAAGAGATCAGAGATGTTCACAGGTTTATGCCACATAGTTTCAGATCAGACATGGGTAGCAGTTTTTATTCTAAGTGAAAGGAAAGACTCTAAAGTGTTTTAAAAGCAGAGCAGTGTAAAGATGTAACTTGTGATTTTAAAAAGTTAAATTAAAAGAAAAACAAAATAAACATGAGATACAGTTATAAAAGACATAAAGCCTTATTCTTATTTCACTGGTACCTCCATAGTAGAGTTAGTATTAAGGGGAAAAAAAACATAGTATATTCATACAGGTGATTATTATTTCTGATTGCTCAGTACCAATGGAGAGAGACTAGAGACATTATAACTAGAGAATTTAAAGGTTTAACATATTTTATTTTCCCCTCTATACTAAACAATATAGACCTTATTATGCAATGCAGTCAATAAATCACTGATAGAGAGACATATTAATACCTATCTAAAATTTATCATACAAACATTTTAAGCAAAATCACTGCAAGTCAGGAAAACGAATCAATCAAATTTGATAACAAAATATTCACAGTAGATGAAATAGCTTAATGTTTACATTTCTGAGACTGCATGTTTCTTTTGACTACAAAGTAGCTTCTTATTAATAGCAAAGTAAAGCCCAATTATGGAATTTGGCAAGGTTATTAAATATTCCCAGGTGAAAAAGCAGAAGAAAGGACATAAAGTATATTCCTGCTAACCTGTCCTAGAACATTTAGCTCACCCTTTCTTTCAACATTGTTTCTTGCTCTCTGGGAGGCATAAAACAGCAGAGCAAGTGATGGCATGGTTGGCATCAGGACCATGCTTGGCCACATCACATGGCCAGAAAGGAAGGTGTGAATAGCAATAGAACTTACAGCGCTTGACACACTTTGCTCTGAAAAAAGAAAAAAAGAAAAGAAAGAAAGAAAGAAAGAAAGAAAGAAAGAAAAGAAAAGAAAAGAAAGAAAGGAAGAAAGAAAGAAAGAAAAAGAAAGAAAAGAAAAGGGAAAAGAAAAGTTACAGTGACCATTCCTGAGAGCTTACACAGTCTTTGTTCCATGACCATCGTCACCTAATCCAGGGATGTCCTTCATGGAAGTTTCCAGAGAGAGCAATGAGGAAGGAAGAAGTCAGTGGAGTTGAAATGGACACAGTCATGACAGACAATGTTGCCTACGCAATCTAGATTCTGCTCTCTGTTCTTATGAAACAAGGTTTATCCCAAATTTCCTGGTCTGAGTCTCAAGAAGGAAATTTCTGATTTGTGAAGAAACTCCAGAGGTCTGAGCAGAAGATTATTAAAAAAAAAAAAAAAAAAAAAAAGAAAGAAAAAAATTCTAGTGTGTTATGCTCAGTGAAATAAGTCAGTCTGAGAAGTACAAATACCTTATGATTTCACTTGTATCTAGAATTTAAGAAAGAAAACAAATGAATATAGGGAAAAAAGAGAGTGAGAGAGAGAGAGAGAGGCAAACCAAGAAACAGATTCTTAACTAAAGAGAACAAACTGGAGGTCACCAGATGGGAGGTGGGTGGGAGATGGCTTAAACAGGTGATGGGGATAAAGGCGTGCACTTGCTCTGATGATCACTGGGTGTTGTTTGTAAATGTTGAATCACTATATTGTACACTTGAAACTAATATTACACTGTATGTTAACTAACTGGAATTTAGATAAAAACTTTAAAAAAAAGATTCAGCAAATACCATTTTTGCTCACTGTCAATGTTGCCACAGAAATGTAGCAATTAGAACAATAATCCATGCTAAATTTCATGACACATTGTCAGATTTAATACCCACCAATACAAGCTCACTACTCAGCAACTATTTAATATATTCTGAGAGGGAAAGAGTAAGCAAATGTGCTATGCTAGTGTCTGTAGGGGCCAATGGCAGGCTGCCCAAAATGTACCACAATGGCATCCTGGTTATTTTGAATTGAAACTACCTGGGAAACAGCCAGTGCAGGGACACTCAGACACTTTTCTTTCACCCCTGAAAGCAGGAAATAAATTTCCCGTATGAAGGATACTTTCCCTGTACTAAGAAGTGACAGGACATCCCTATCACCAAAGATAAAAACTTTAAAGCTGAGAAAGCTGCAAAATAAACTTTGCTACATTTTTACTACTAATATGTAAAGTAAATTTCACTTATTGAAAAATTTCACTTACTTAAGCTCCCAAATGCCTGTTTTGTTTATCCTACCAACTTCTCACAAATTTATTGTCTCTTTGTCTAAAATGTATAAAAACTGCCTTCCCTGATGATTTATTTGGGTCTCAATTTCATTATTAGGCCTGTGTGCACTTAATAAAGCCTTGGGTTTTTCTTCTGTTAATATGTTTCATGTAAATTTAATTCTTAGTCTAGCAAGAAGAACCTTGAACAAAAGAAAATTTCTTCCTCCCCTTCATAATCTATCTAGGTAAACTCATTGCTCCCAAATTAGCTAGTATTCCCAAAAATATATGTGGCAATGGAATTTAGTATTTCTTCTAGGAAAATAAGATGTCTCCAGCCCAAGAGAGTGACATAATAGAAAAGAAACAAACCAGACTCAGTTTGTAGGCTCTCTAACTTATTGGCTGTTGGCTGGCTGTCGCTTTCATATCTTAGAGGCAGCTCTTATGTATGTGGTCTACTTCTCCTTCAAAGCCAGTAATGGCATGTTGAATCCAACACATTTTCATGGCCAAAACTCTCAGCAAATTGAAAATACCAGGGGAACTTCCATACTTTTATAAAGGACTTCTATAACTAACATTATAATTAATGATGAAAGACTTAATATTTTCTCCCCAAGATTGGGGAAAAAGGCAAGAGTATATGCCATCATCATTCTTGTACAACATTTTGCTGAAAGTCATCCTCAGTACAATGAGGGTATATAGAATGCATGGAGATATAGATTAGAAGGAATAAATACACAACTGTGTATTCACAGATAGCATGACAGTCTATATTTAAAACCCCCCAAGAAATCCGTGAGAAGGTCCTAGAAACTTAAAAGCAAGTTTAGCAAGCTGATAGGGTATAAAGTCAATATAAATAAATCAGTGATATTTCTACTTGCTAGCAAGGAGTAATTAAAAATGGATTTTGTTAAAGTACCATTCATAATAGCACCAAAATGACACACGAGGGTATGTAGCTAATGAAATTTGTGCAGGATTATTATGCTGAAAACTATAAAACATTGCTAAAACAAATATGAGTTGACCTAAATAAATGGTGAAAATGAACTGCAGGACTCAACACTTTTTAAGGTATCAATTCTGTCCAAATTGTTCTAAAGATTTAATATAATTCCAATCAAAATCCCAGCCATGTTTTTGTAGAGCTATGCAAGCTGATTCTAATATGTATATGCAGGGGTGCCTGGGTGGCTCTTGATTTCTGCTCAAGTTATGACCTCAGAGTTGTGGGATTGAGCCCCATGCTCCACACTCAGTACAGAGTCTGTTGGAGATTCTCTCCCTCTTCCTCTCCCTTGCCCCTCCCCCTGCTCACACATGCTCTTTCTAAATAAATAAATAATCTTATAAATAAATAAATAAATGTATTTACAAAGTCAAAGGAACTAATATAGACAAGACAATTTTGAAAAAGAAGAGAAAGTTTGAAGACTCTCAATACCTGACTTCTAGACTTCCTATAAAGCTACAATAATTGGAAGGATTTGGTTTTGGCAAAGGGATAGACACATAAGTCAGTGAAACAGTATAGAGAATCCACAAATAGACCTATAGAAATATATCAGTTGACTTTTGAACAAAAGAATCATAAACGTAAGTGTAAATTATAAAACCATAAAACTTCTAGAAGAGAAAATATGAGAAAGTCTTTGAGATTTTCTGGTATGCAAATAATTCTTAAATTAGACACCAAAAGCACAACTCAAAGCAAAAAAATATATATATTTCATCAAAAATATTTTTATAAGATATCTTTTTATAAAAATGCTTAGTGAAAGACACTGTTAAGAGAATTAAAAAGCAAGACAGACTAGGGGGAGAAGTCAGAAATCACATAAACAACAAAGTTTTTTTTAATCAGAATATATATTTTTAAAAAAACTACAAATTCAAAAGAAAAGTAACCCAATCGGAAATAATGGGCCAAACATTTAAACAGATATTTCACTGGAGAAGACATATGTATGGCAATAAACACAAAAAGAGGCTCAACATTATTAGTCATTAAGAAAATATAAATTAAAACCACCATGATGAGATGTCATTATATACCTATGAGAATGACAAAAAAATTGATAATTGAAGGTGCTGGTTGGAACAAAAGCAGCTAGGATTTTCATACACTGGTGATGGGAATACAAAACGGTACCACCACTTTGAAAAATAATCTGGTAATTTTTAGAAAGCTAGACACATACTTAAGATATGCCTTGGATATCGTATTACATAGAACACTGGGTGTTATATGCAAACAATGAATCATGGAATACTACATCAAAAACTAATGATGTTTTTGATTTCTGTATGGTGACTAACATAATAAAAAATAATAAAAAAGCAAAACCAAAACCAAAAACATGTGTTAAAAAAAAAAAGATATGCCTGGGATATCCACTTCTAGGTATTTAAACAAGAGAAATAAAAACTTACATACATATAAAAACCTATGCATGAATGCTTATAAGAGCTTTATTTATAAATAAACATCCTTCAACCACCAAGTGGATAAACAGAATATCACCTATATCCATACAATGAAACTGTTTAGCAACAACATGGAAAAATCTCAATGCATTATGTTAAATGGAAAAGGTTTGAAAGACTACATACCATTTAATGAACCAAAGTTATAGACTCAGACAACAGATTAGTAGTTGCCAAGGGCTTGTGGTAGGTGGAAGAGATCAACTTTAAGAGGTAACACAGGGGTATGTTTTGGGTTGATGGAACTTTTCTGTATTGGATTAAAGAGGTGGTTACATGACTCTATGCATTTGCTAAAATTAATAGAATTGCACAAAAAGAAGTAAATTTCATTGGATATAAATTTTAAAACCATTAAAAAATGTAACTCTCATAAGAGCATTTGTCAGTTTCTTTAAAATTTACCTTTCAAGTCTCATCCATTTTTTCTTATGTCCTCCCTCTTACGCTCCCATTTTTCTCATTATATTATCTTCCCTTGGTTTCCTGTTTTTTCCCTTTCTTCCTCTCTTCTGTCCTACACTTCCATTTTTTTTATACAACAAATATGTTTTGATCACCTTTGCCATACAATAGAGAGCCCTGGATCATGAATCGAAGCATTTGTGTTTGACAAATTCTAGTAATTCAGTTTTTTAAATGCTTTAGAAATGTATTAAGAATGAGTCAGTAAGAAAGAATATGTTTTGGGGAAAATTTAGACTTGCATGAATGTTAAAAATTACCTTGATGTTATGAAAATTGCTTAAGGAAAAACAAGATATATTATATAGGCTTACAAATTATTTGCAAATGCATTTTCAGCTTCTCATGATTTTTTCATAAGGCTTTCATAAAAAATAAAATTTATGTGACAATGAAATAATTTAACTATA
Organism: Potos flavus; assembly: GCA_028534135.1. Lineage (NCBI taxonomy): Eukaryota > Metazoa > Chordata > Mammalia > Carnivora > Procyonidae > Potos > Potos flavus. The sequence continues at coordinate 7,079 of JAPYYM010002749.1, forward strand.
TGTAATAAGACAGCTGTCCAGTTCAAATTTGGTTAGTGCCAAGTATTATTAGAGTAATATTTTCTAAAGAAATTGACAATAAGAGAAACCTCATTTTCTCACACATAACTAAAAGAAAAAAGGAACAGGGAAGAACAAGAATAAGCAAAGCAATTTATTTTTATGTGAATAAAAAAAGTTAGAATGTTATTGAAGAAGTCCATGTGGGAGAAATAGAGGGTGTGGAATTATATAATATTGTTTGATATAGAAAGAAAGGAACAATATTAGAAATATTTAAGAGGTAAAAATGTCAGGACTCGCTATTAGGTGACTGATAGTTTTGTATTTACATGACTAGATGGATTGAACTATCGACTGAGATAAAAAAGTAAAGAAATAGGGGCTTCTGAGTAGCTCAGTTGATTGAGCGTCTGCCTTCGGCTCAGGTCATGATCCCAGGGTTCTGGGATTGAGCCCTGCCTTGGGCTCCCTGCTCAGTGGGGAAACTGCTTCTCCCTCTCCTGTTCCCCCTGCTGATGCTCTCTCTCTGTGTCAAATAAATCAATAAAATCTTAAAAAAAAAAAAAAAGTAAAGAAATAGCCAGTTAAAGTATGGAGGAGAAAGCATAAAGTTACTTTTTAAAATTATGGTATTCTACAGTTACATAGGAAAGCAACTGACTTCTGTGCATTGATTTTATATCCTGCTACATTACTGAATTGCTGTATGAGTTCTAGTAATTTAGGGGTGGGGTCTTTTGGGTTTTCCTCATAAAGTATCATGTCATCTGTGAAGAGGGAGAGTTGGAATATTACTCAGACATTAGAAAGGATGAATACCCAACTTTTGCATCAATATGGATGGAACTGGAGGGGATTATGCTGAGTGAAATAAGTCAAACAGAGGAAGTCAATTATCATATGGTTTCACTTATTTGTGGAACATAAGGAATAGCATGGAGGACATTAGGAGAAGGAAGGGAAAAAATGAAGAGGGTAAATCAGAGGGGGAGACAAACCATGAGAGACTATGGACTCCAGGAAACAAACTGAAGGTTTGTGCTGGGGGCTGGGGGAATCATTTAGCATGGTGATGGGTAGTAAGGAGGGCACATATTGCATGGAGCACTGGGTGTTATACACAAATAATGAATCTTGGAACACTACATCAAAACCTAATAATGTACTGTATGGTGACTAACATAATATAATAAAAAATAAAGTTTTGGATTTGTTCATTTTGATGAATATGAGTGATGCAGAGGTAAAGAGGATGATCACCAGACAGACACATATAAGTGTCTGAAACTCAATACAAAGATGAGGATCAGAGATATAGATTTGGAAGGAATCTGCTTATATGTAAAATTGAATGAGAAAAGCAAGAGTTAAAGTAGAAAATGGAGCCAAAGACTCTAGGACCGGGGTAGGGTTAATATTGAACCTGGAAAGAGGCAATTTACTTGAACTCTGGGAAGGAAAGGATGGCTGTGGATGTATTTAAAGAAGTAGCTAAGAGAGGTAAGGTACTGAAAAATATTAGAGCAAATCATCACAATTCTTTTGAATGAGTAGGGGAAGCGTTTTGCTATAGAATGTGCTGAGAAAAAGACCGAGTTGGAGGGGGGTTGGAAATGTGAATATTTGAAACTGCTTTTGATAGGATTGGTATTAGTATCCAATTAAATAGAATTAAAATAATTAATGGAAGATAGATTCTCTAAATCTATAAGACCATATAGTCTGACCTATTGCATAGTCAGTGTCCTCTATCCATTTTCATCTTTCAAGAAGTTGAAATTTAAAGGGAGATAGTAATTGTTTAGTTTTATATTTGTGCTGATGAATAGACAGAAAATGAAAAGAAATCAGAGTCCAGGGACGCCTGGGTGGCTCAGTTGGTTAAGTGTCTGACTTGATTTTGGCTCAGGTCATGAGATTGAGCCATGTGTAGGGCTCCGCACTGAGAGTAGAGCCTGGTTGGGATTCTCTCTCTCCCTCTCCCTCTGCCCTTCCTTGCTCATGCTCTCTCTCTCTCTCTCTCAAAATAAAGTAAAATCTTAAAAAAAAAAAATCAGAATCCATGTGAGATACAAGCAATCAGCCTATATTAGGAAAAACCCAACCCAACCAAACCAAAACAACCAACCAAAAACCAACAAACAATAAAATATTTTCGTTGAGAGATTGAAGTAAAATTATAGTGATTCAATTACTCAAAACTCCTATTTGTCAATATAAATAAAAATATGGGTAAGAGTGTGATTGAGCTGCAAGATGTCACTTTTGTAATGAGCAGTGGAATATAGAGGTTAAATTATTGCAAGTAGAGCAATTCCACAGCTTTATTACTCCAAACAGTATTAAAAGAATGATCATATGATGTAGAAATGAATTTTATTTGATTAAGGAACTAAACACTTTGACAGTCTATGTTATTGAAGAGTAATCTGTATTAATGTTAAATTACTGTGGGACTATCATATAGATAATGGCAATTGATTAAGAAAGCTTAGTCTATGAGGCTCATTCTATATGAGCATTTCTTCCTTATCTAGTCATGTTGACCTTCAGGATTCAGGAGGTTTGGAACATACCTGGGGCAATGAGGAACCCCTGCTCTATTATTTCTATCGTAGGTAATTTCTACAATAAAAATTATTGTAGTTACATTGACGATCTAGACTAATTCGCAGTGTGATCCTCTTTATCTTTGGAAGCGTAATGATGATAATACTCTCCATATCAACTTCATAAGAGGTTTAAAGTCGTGAGAATTTATGAGGATTATGATGAAAGTGTAAAGCAAATGTGATAAATCATATAACTGATGGTCAGAATTAATATTAGATGTTTTTGTTATTAATGCTGCTGCTATTAGTATTCAGAGAGCAGATAAAAATGGTAGCATTATCTGAAGGTGATATTATGCAACATTAATTGTCTCTTGACTGATTGGTATGATTGATGACTCCCTGTAGGGTCTCTTGCTTTCCTTTTTCACAGTTCATGGTTAGACTTATTAGGTTGATATTGAAGACTGAAAAATGCAGATAAAACATCAGGAAAAATTCATTCACTAGGGGAGTCATTTCAACTGTAAATTTCATGGGAAAATAGAATGGGAAAATCTTGGAGTCACTTTTCCTAGGGATATTTTTGTTTGTTATTTTTGCTATGTTTTGAGAAAAGTAAAGGCAACTATCATTCATTTTAGAGCATGGAAAGAGTGAGGTGGCTAAGATGGCCCTGAGAGACCATGACTGAGTAATAAGCAGCCTCTGAAACTGAACCCCTCCACACACGTACACACAAACAAATACCTTTTTCTATTAGCCTCCTCAATACTATCTCATATCCCAGACATGAATATCTAGGAGGTGATTTTACAGCCCTGGGGAGACCTCCTCAATCTCAGAAGCTCCAGGGAATAACTCTACTCACTGAGCCATGAAACTCTCCATAGTGTGGTACGAGGAGGACTACCACAAGAAATAAAAGTCCTCATGTGGATAGTGGCAGTGGTTTTGCCAGGTGAGTCTTAGGCTGCTCAAGATCCTCTTCCAGTTAGGGATACTCTCAGCAACCAGGTAAGTTTTAGAGAAAAATCAGAGGATGAAGTTGGCCTATCAACAGAATATTTTAAGATACCATCACTGAAGTTTCTAATTGTCTCCCAACCTCTTCTCTCCTGTCCCTTTATCTTTCCTTTGTCCTCTTTTCTCCAACCCAAGCACTCCATATCCTATGTTCTTGCCCTCTTTCTCATTCATACCTTTAAGGGAAAGATGTGAAGATAACTTCTTTAACCTCATGATGAATAGGTACCTTTTTCTAAGAGGTGGATAGATAGCTGATTCTCCATGATGAATGCATTGCCTTAAAATGTAGGGAATTCCCAGTCAATGGAACTAATGTAGGCAGAAGATACGTGTCACCTGTAGAATACTGAATAACTGTTTCTATATTGGTTAGACATTGGACTTTTAAAATTACTTCCATTTGGAACCCTAGAATGATTGCAGTTTGGGAATTTCCCCTTGATAAGGGAGTTTGTGGCTCTACTATCAACTGAAGTGTGCTTATAATTAATCTCTACATCAGGAGGGTTTTTCTGTTTTCCTGTTTCTTCAGATTCTCTGTACCTATCATTCATCCTGATATAATGAAGAATAAGCCTCTCTTTTATTTATTTTTAAAATTTTTTTTTATTTTTTAAAGATTTTATTTATTTATTTGACAGAGAGAGAGAGAGAGAGAGAGATCACAAGTAGGCAGAGAGGCAGGCAGAGAGAGGGGGAAGCAGGCTCCCTGCTGAGCAGAGAGCCCAATGTGGGGCTTGATCCCAGGACCCTGAGATCATGACCTGAGCGGAAGGCAGAGGCTTTAACCCACTGAGCCATCCAGGCACTCCTAAGCCTCTCTTTTAAAGGCCAATCCTAATCTTATTCTATCATCTACAAATATCCTAGATTGCCTAGATAATTTAGAAGTTTCCCTAGGCAGGTAGAAGTGTGTTTCTTGTTTGTTTGTTTGTTGCTACTCACATAAGAGAGAATTTTGTAGTTTTATTTTATTGTTCACCTGCTCCTACAATTTAGGATCTATAACAAGGCCATTAGCTTGTGGCAGCCTGGGGGCAGATACAGAACACTTGGTCTGTTTTTCCATAAACGTGGCAATATGAACAGTGGAAGGTCAGGGCTAGATTAAACTTTCAAAGGGAGAACTTGGGATCTAAAGCCTAATCTTTAGGAGATAAGCTTGAACCCCTCCTGTTTTCTAGATCCTGGGAAATATAGATAAAGGACAAAATCTAAGGACCAATATTAGGGAGTAAGCACCTTGGCCAAGAGA
>JAPYYM010000275.1:0-14900 GCA_028534135.1 Potos flavus
AAGAACTGGGCGAAGTTCTTCAGGGCCACGTCGTCGCGGTCGAAGTAGAAGGCCATGGACAGGTACACGTAGGAGGCGTAGAGCTCCAGGTTGATCTGGCTGTTGATGGCGGCCTCGCAGTCGGGGTGGTAGTTCTGGCGCACTTGTGAGGGCGGCGCGGTGGCCATGGTTGGCGGCACAGGCATCGAGGCGAAGGTGGTGTGGAAGCGACGGCTGCGGGGCCGAAGGCGGTGGCGGCAGGTCCTCGGCGCCTTTTCAGGGAGGGCGATGAGGGAGGCTGGTGACGATGGCGGGGACCTCGGGGCACTGTCCGAGTGGAAGAGGAGGGCGCCCCCAAATAACGGTAGGGTCCGGCCGCAGCTCTGGTTTGATAGGAAACGGCGTCCGTTACGCGGGGGGGGGGGGAGAATCAGTTACGTTCCTGGGGGGAGGAAGTGTGGGGGAGGGGGAAGGGGAGAAGCAGGAAAGGGGGGCAGGCGTGAGCGGTGTGTTCCGGGTTAAGAGCCTGGGTGAGGCAGGGCGACTCTGTTTTGAGCAAATGACATCTATTAAATTTTTAATTTTGCAACAGTATTTCTATGTTCCAAGGACGCGCTCTTGCTTTCAAATTACTCCCTTTTATAGCACCCTGTTCTCATTTTAAAACCCCATTGTCCTTAAAATTCTGAAAACATTTGGATTTTTTGATAGTTATTTCTCCTGTAATTTATATATATAATTGTGTGGTTTATCATGATTTTCTCTTTACTGCAGTACTTAAAACTTTGCACATTTATATTTAGTAATAAAGGGCTTGTTTGATTAGCTTAGGTAATTAACAGTTCTAACCTACAGATGTGATGTCTGTTTCACTAATAGGCTTCTCATCTGAATGGGAGGGCAGAGTGTGTCAATAAAGGAGCGTTCTGTCTTTGGGATACATGGTTTGGGGCTTGCAGGTAGGATAGGGATCATTGCAAATGCCAAAAGCTTGCCATTTTTCTTTTCTTTATTTTTTTTTCAAGTTTTAAATTCTAGTTAAGATGCAGTGTAATATTAGTTTCAGGTGTAGAATTAGCGATTCATCACTTATATATAACATCAGGTGCTCATCACAAATACCCTCCTTAATACCCATCACCCATTTAATCCACCCACCTGCCCATCTTATGGTCGGGAACCCTCAGTTTGTTCCCTGTATTTGAGTCTGTTTTATGGTTTGCCCTCTCTTTTTGTTTTTCCCCTTTTGTTCATCTGTTTTGTTTCTTAAATTCCACATATGAATGAAATTGTTAGGGTATTTGTCTTTCTCTGACTTACTTCGCTTAGCATTATACTCTCTAGCTCCATCCACTTTGTTACAAATGGCAAGATTTCATTCTTTTTATGGTTGAGTAATATTCCATTGTACATATATACCACATCTTTATCCATTCACTAGTTGATGGACTTTTGGACTCTTTCCATAATTTGACTATTGTTGATAATGCTGCTGTAACATTGGGTTGCATGTATCCCTTCGAATCATTATTTTTGTATCCTTTGGGTAAATACCCAGTAGTGTAATTGCTGGACTGTAGGGTAGTTCTAACTTTTTGCAGAAACTCCATACTCTTTTCCACAGTGGCTTCACCAATTTGCATTCCCAGCAACAGTTGAAGAGGGTTCCTTTATTTCCACATCCTCACAATACTTGTTGTTTCTTGTGTTTTTGATTTTAGGCAGTCTGACACGTGTGAAATGATATTGCATTGTGGTTTTGATTTGCATTTCACTGATGATAAGTGATGTTGAGCATCTTTCCATGTGTCTGTTGGCCAGCTGATGTCTTATTTGGAGAAATGTCTATTCTTCTGCCCATTTTTAAATCGGCTTGTTTTTTGGATGCTGATTTGTGTCGGTTCTTTATATATTTTGGATACTCACCCTTTATTGGATAAGTCATTTGCAAATATCTTCTCCATTGAGTAGTGTTGCCTTTTAGTTTTGTTGCTTGTTTCCTTCACTGTGCAGGAGCTTTTTATTTTGGTGAAGTTGAATAGTTTATTTTTGCTTTTGTTTCCCTTGTCTCAGGAGACCTATCTAGAAAAATGTTGCTACAGCTTATGTCTGAGAGATTACTGCCTGTGTTATCTTCAAGGATTTTTAAGGTTTCGGATTTCACGTTTGTCTTTCATCCATTTTGAATTTATTTTCGTGTATAATGTAAGAAAGCGGTCGAGTTTCATTCTGTTGCATGTTGCTATCCAGTTTTCTCAACACCATTTGTTGAAGAGACAGTATTTTTCCCATTACATACTCTTGTGGTTTTTGTTGAAGATTAATTGATTATATAATTGTGGGTTTATTTCTGGGTTTTCTATCCTGTTCCATTGATCTATGTGTCTGTTTTTGTGCCAGTACCATTCTGTTTTGATACTCCAGCTTTGTAATATAACTTTAAGTCTGGAATTGTGATAATTCCAGTTTCATTGTTCTTTTTCAAGATTGTTTTGACTATTCAGGGTCTTTTGGGGTCCATACAAATTGTAGGATTTTTTTGTTTTAGATCTGTGAAAAATGCTCTTAGTGGTTTGATAGGGATGGCATTAAATCTGTTGATAGACATTTTAACAATATTTGTTCTTCCAACCCATGAGCATGGAATGTCTTTCCATTTCTTTGTGTTTTCTTCAATTTCTTTTATCAATGTTTTATAGTTTTCAGAGTACAGGTCTTTGACCTCCTTGGTTAAGTTTATTTCTAGGTATTTTATTTTTGGTGCATTGTAAATGGGAATGTTTTTTTAATTTCTGCTGCTTCATTATTAGTATATAGAAATGCAACAGATTTCTGTATGTTGATTTTGTATCCTGTGACTTTACAGAATTCGTTCATCAGTTCTAATAATTTTTTGGTGGAGTCTTTAGGGTTTTTTATATGCAGTATCATGTCATCTGGAAATAGTGATAGTTTTACTTCTTCCTTACCAGTTTGGATGCCTTTTAAGTCTTTTTGTTGTCTGATTGTTGTGGCTATGACTTCCAGTACTGTGTTGAATAAAAGTGGTGAGAGTGGACATCCTTGTCTTGTGCCTGACCTTAGGGGAGGTGCTCAGTTTTTCCCCATTGAGTATGATGTTTGCTGTGGGTTTTTCATACAAGAATTTTATTATGTTGAGATATGTTCCCTCTAAACCTACTTTGTTGAAGGTTTTTATCATGAGTGGATGTTGTACTTTGCCAAATGCTTTTTCTGCATCTATTGAAATGATCATTTTTTTCCTTTTATTGATGTAATGTATCATGTTGATTGATTTGTGATTATTGAACCACCCTTGTATTCCAGGAATAAATCCCACTTGATTGTGGTGAATGATTTTTTTAATATATTGCTGGATTCAGTTTGCTAATATTTTGTTGAGGATTTTTGAATCTATGTTCATCAGTGATATTGGCCTGTAGTTACCCTTTTTTTTTTTGTGGTATCTTTATCTGGTTTTGATATCTGGGTAATGCCGACCTCACAGAATGAATTGGGAAATTTGCCTTTCTCTTCTATTTTTTGGAATAGTTTGAGAAGAATACATATTAATTCTTCTTTAAATGTTTAGTGGAATTCACCTGAGAAGGCATCTAGTTCTGGACTTTTGTTTTTTGAGTTTTTTTTTTTTTTTTATTACTTATTCAATTTCCTTGCTAGGTTATGTGTTTCTAGAGATTTACACATTTCTTCCAGGTGGTCCAATTTGTTGGCATATAATTTTTTTTATAATCTCTTAATTGTATATCTGGGATGTTGGTTGTTATTTCTCCTCTCATTTGTGATTTAGAGTCCTCTCCTCTCTTTTTTTTTTTTGGAGGAGTCTGGCTAGAACTTTATCAATTTTGTTGACTTTTTCAAAGAACCAGCTCCTGGTTTAAGTAATCTGGTTTTTTATTTTTTTGATTTCTGTATATTTTTTTCTGTTGTAATCTTTATTATTTTCTTCCTTCTACTGGTTTTGGGTTTTGTTTTGCTTTTTCTAGCTCCATTAAGTGTAAGTTTAGGTTGTTTGAGATTTTTCTTACTTCTTGAGGTAGGCCTATATTGCTATAAACTTCCTTCTTAGGGCCACTGTTGCTGTGTCCCAAAGATTTTGGATCATTGTATTTTTATTTTCATTTGTTTCCATGTACTTTTTGATTTCTTTGATTTCTTGGTTGACCCATTCATTGTCTAGTAGCATATTATTTAATTTCTATGTATTTGTGCTCTTTCCAGACTTTTTCTTGTGGTTGATTTCTAGTTTTATAGCATCATGGTCAGAAAGAATGCATGGTACAAGTTCGTTCTTTTTGAATTTGTTGAGACTTATTTTGTGGCCTACTATGTGCTCTGTTCTAGAGAATGTTCCATGTGCACTTGAAGAGAATGTGTATTCTGCTGTTTTAGGATGGAATGTTCTGAATATATCTGTTAACTCTATCTGGTCCAGGGTATTATTCCAAGCCACTGTTTCCTTGTTGATTTTCTGTTTGGATGATTTGTCCATTGATATAAGTGGGGTATAAAAGTCCCCTACTATTATTATATTACTATTGGTTAATTCCTTTATGTTTTTTATTAACTGTTCTGTGTATTTGGATGCTCCCATGTTGGGTGTGTAAATATTTACAATTATGTTATATCTTTTTGTTGGATTGTCCCCTTTATTATTTATATAGTGTCCTTTGTCTCTTGTTATGGTTTTTTTTTTTAAGTCTATTTTGTGTGATATAAGTATTGCTACCCCAGCTTTCTTTTGACTTCCATTTGCATGATAAATGTTGTGCCATCCCCTTACTTTTAATCTGCAGGTGTCTTTAGGTCTGAAGGGAGTCTCTTGTAGGCAGCATATAGATGGGTCCTGTTTTTTATCCATTCTATCACCCTACGTCTTTTGAGCATTTAGCCCATTTACATTCAAAGTAATTGTTGCTATGTATTTATTGCCGTTTTGTTACTTGTTTTGTCATTGTTTCTGTAGATTTTCTCTCTTTCCCCTGCTCTCTTTCATGGTTTGCTGGTTTTCTTTAGTGATATACTTGGATTCCTTTCTCTTTATTCTTATCTATTACTGGTTTTTGATTTGTGGTTACCATTAGGGTTGTATATAACATCTTCTGCCTATAGTAGTCTACAGTGTTGATGGTCGTTTCAGTTTGAACCCATTCTTTACTTTTATTCCTCCCATGTTTTAGGTATATGGTATCATACTTTACATCCTTTTATTTGGTGCATCCCTTCCCTGATTCTTACAGATAAACATATTTTTCCTACTCTTATTTATGGTGTTTCCTTTCCTCTCAAAGAGTAACCTTTAATATTTCTTGTAGGGCTCGTTTAGTGGTCCTGAATTCCTTCAGTTTTTGTTTGTCTAGGAAATTCTTTATCTCTTCTATTCTGAATGGTACTCTTGATGGATAGAGTATTCCTGGCTGCAGATTTTTCCCTTTCAGCATTTTGAATATATCATGTCATTCCCTTCTTGCCCGTACAGTTTTTGCTGAAAAATCCACTGAACCATATGGGGTTTCCCTTGTACATAACTGTCTTCTTTTTTCTTGCTCCTTTAAAATATATTTCTTTATTACTACTTTTTGCCATTTTAATTGCTATGTGTTTTGCTGTGGACCTCCTTTAGTTGATTTTGTTGGGGAAATCTCTGTGCTTCCTGGATCTGGATTTCTGTTTCCTTCCCAGATTAGAGAAGTTTGAGCTATTTTTCCTTCAGATAAATTTTCTGCCCTCTTTTCTCTCTTCTTTTTCTTTTGGCATCCTGTGATGCTAATGTTATTATGCTCAATGGAGTCACTGGGTTCCCTAAGACTGTTTGTAATTTGCATATTTTTTTCCTCTAGTTTGTTTTGCTTGAGTACTTTCCATTACTCTGTCTTCCAGGTCATTAATTCATTCCTCTTCTTTCTCTGGCCTCTATTCTATTAGGTTTATTTTTAATTTCATTTATTGTGTTCTTAATCTCTGATTGGTTCTTTTTTAAATCTCTTTGTTAAGGGTCTCACTGCACTCTCTTCTCAAGTCCAGTGTGTATCCTTATGAACATTATGTTAAGTTCTCTATCAGGCATATTTTTTTTTTTAAGATTTATTTATTTGACAGAGAGAGACAGCCAGAGAGGGAACATAAGCAGGGGGAGTGGGAGAGGGAGAAGCAGGTTCTCCACCGAGCAGGGAGCCCGATGCGGGGCTCGATCCCAGCACCCTGGGATCATGACCTGAGCCGAAGGCAGACGCTTAACGACTGAGCCACCCAGGCGCCCCCAGGCATGTTTCTTATATCCATCTCACTTAAGTCTCTTGCTGTGATTTGGTCTTTTTCTTTCATTTTTGACATATTTCTCTGTCTCCTCACATTGTCTAATTCTTTGTGCCTGTTTTTGTGTGTTAGGCAAGTCGGCTACTTCTGCTCTTGTAGTAATGGCTTTATGAAGCAGAGGTCCTGTAGTGCCCTGCAGTGCAGTGCCACTTGTTTCCCAGGACCTGGCACTTCAGGAAGTGTCTCCAAATGTGTGCTGCATTGGCTCTATTGTGCCCTGGCCTCTTTCCTTCAGTCCAGTTGTCTGCCAAGGCTCTCTTTGCCTGTCGTAGGCAGTGTTTGGTCCCTGACTGGGTGAGGAATGTTTTAATAAGGTGTGCACTGATCTCCTTGTCAAATGAGACCTGCCACTGCCACCACCACCACTGGAACTGAGGTCCAGCAAAATATGTGGTTGGAAGATAAGGTGTTGGTGGGGGTTACATCCATCTTCTGGGGAAGGAGACCTGATGTGCTGTGACTGAGGCAAATGGGTAACGTAGATGCACTGAAGTGTGGGGGGCAGGGCTTGGTGTAAGCAAGTTAGGTAGTGACTATTGGTACAGCTCTGGTTCTCACAGGTGGCCATGTATTTATTCTAGGGAGGGGACAGGGGAGGGAAATGGCACTTGCCATCTCCCTTGTCCCTGGCAAGGTCTTCTCATGATCCCTGCCTCTCTAGGATATGTTCCGTGATAAGTAAATCACATTCCCTCCCATCTGCCCCTGGCGTTTTTCAAACTGCTGGTTCTAAATTACTATCTCCATGGGCTGTTTTTCCTACTGCCTCTTTAAGGGTGGGAACTTCACTTTCTAAGGCCCTCCCAGCTGTCCCAGAGCTGAGGCCGCAGATTTTTAAAATTCCAAGCTTTATGTCCTGCTGGTTGCAGGAACTCACAAAATTCAGCCCCTCTTGCTTTCAAAAAGCCAAACATTATGGGGATTTGTCTTCCCCGTGAGGACTTCCTGGTATGGTAGTCTGGTTTTTTTGCTTTTCTCAGTGCCACCAGCTCCTTCCCCACCATGGATGGCCATGGTCCATATTTCACCCCAAAGTATATCCTAGCCCTTCCTTCCTTCTTTGATGTGGCTTCTCTACCTTTAATTATGGAGTTTGTTCTGCCAGTCTTCAGGTCATTTTCTGGGCTATTTATGCTGATATGGATGTTATCTTGTTTTATCTGTGAGATGAGGCAAGTTTAGGATCCTCCTACTCTGCCATCTTCCCAGCCCTCTATCTGGATTGTTCTTGATTTACATTCCACTGATCTGATTCGTAGGTGACATTTCCTTATAAGGTTGTGGTCTCATCCTTTTTCATTGAGCCTAATGAATATTTCATCCTAAGAGTAGAAGAGATACTCAGATTGCTTTTCCTCATGGGATTAAAATGTCTTCTAGGGGGTTATTTAGCATCTCTCTCCCAAGCTATTGTCCTTGGTCAGTACTCCAGACAACCATGATATTTGCGTATGCTTATTTTGAACTAGACGGTGTTTTGCGAGGTCTTAAGATCATCTCCCATTCCATCTCTCAACAGTTTGGTGCACATAAATCCCAAGTAATCGTTTACTGGTTATGTGTACCTATTTGGCTTAACTAAGCCAACGCTTCTCAAATGGACCATAATTTTTCACACCCAATTTTTGAATCTGGAGGTGAGGGGTGAGGTGGTATGTCAGATAATTTTCAGGGTCTGTGTTCTGCATTTAGTGGCTAGCAACAGACTCATAACCATTTTGTGTAGAAACTAACACAGAGCAATAGGAATTATCATTGGTCCTCAATACTCTCCTGACAGTTATTTTATGATTGAGCACATGTGGTTCAAGTATCCAATACCCCAGTTGTACTTTTTATTCTGGAAGGACCTCAGATGATTCCTCTGTCACATGTGGCCAGAGACTGTGACTTTCTTGGGGAAAGTTCTAGGCTGACTGTGGCCCCAGTGACCACTTACTGCTTATCAAATGACCAGTTTCACCCAAGGAGCAGTGTGGAAGAACCACTACATGAGGAAAGTGAACAGCAGAAGTGTTGGTGACGGGGGCTGCCCTACTGTTTTGGGTCAATCTCAGCCAATCTATAGCCATGCTATTGGCTATTGGCACTCACCTGGACCCATGCATTTGTGATGAGCCCTCACAGACATTTCCTCATTCAAAGCCAATATTGTGGCTGGAATGGCCCCTTGTAGTTCTTATGATTGTGAATACACGTCAGCAACAACCATCAGGGAAATTTGGGGAAAAAATGGTTCTTATTCACAAGTCCTAGGGCCACACAGTGAGGTTGTAGGTAGAGAAAGAAAGCATGCAGGCCTGGGGTTCTACTCTACTGTGGTCTAGGCTGGGTGCCTAGGGTTTCATAGATTCACTCTTCATTGGTGAATTTAAAACATAAGAGTGGGAATTAAAATGGGGGCAGAGAAAAACAAGTAGTCAAGTGGTGAGTTATCTAAATCAACCAGAGATCTCCAAAACAAAGGAAACTTTAGGGGTGGGGCAGCCTGGTTTTCTATCTAGTCATGTAGCTGGCAATGTGTTTATTTGGGATGTGTTTGTGGCCACTTAACCAATCAAAAGCTCAATGTCAGGCACTTGGGTTACAATAAAAAAAAAACCTGTCAGGTGCTTACACTACAATCTACCATGTGGTGCTGAGGCATCAGAATTAATGGTGATGATATTAACAACTTGTAGTATTTGTAGGCAGGAGGGCTGTCTGGTTCTGAGGGCACATTTTGGCTTGCTCTAATGGGAAAATATGATACAGTGCTGCCCTACAGTCAGCAAGGAACATCCTAATGGTCTGAGAGGCCTCTTGGTATAGGGTAGGGCCAGTCATCAATCACATGGCAAATTCTGCAAAATAATATTCCAGTGGGTCCCTCCTATTCCATCAGGGCAGTACGTTTAGCCCATTGTTCCCAGAAAATATTAGTCCACATTGTATGTTTTGCTAAGTTCACTCTAAACTGGAAGCCCACTTTTCTTGTGGTACAGTTGTGGGCTGGAGTGGTATTGTTCCAGCATTGTATCTGCCTGTGGTGGATAGGCCTGAGGAATCTACCAGTAACCCTACCACCCAGCCATACAAAGCAGTAAGAATAGCCATAGCCATATAGAACATGAGGTTGGGTCAGGTTCCTTCTGCATGAGCTATTTGTATATTGATTAATGGGTGAGTGTGGTTGTTCTTGCTGAGAAAGTCCTGGTCTAGTGTGGGATAAGATTACCTGGTCTAATGTGGGATAAGGCCATGACCTGCAGCTTTCCCTCCATACTCCTCTCTAAATATGGCTCATGTCTACCAACTGGAGTTTCTTTCCCTCTTTCAGACACCTAAACTCTGTCACTGGTTAGTTGCGGGGTATTTATACTACCTACAAATTAGTAAGGGAATTAAGTTTCATTAGCCAGCCCTTATAACCACTGTATTCAGTGAAGGTGGCCAGCATGGAGGTGGTTCCTTTTGGAAAGTCCTCACTGTTATCTGGGTTTCCAAAGAAATGATCTTGCACTAACCTGGTGGGCTTTTGTCCTGGGGGACATTCAGTGATAAGGGAATCTTATTGGACTATACACCCTCAGTCAGGTTGCCAGCGTGAAGCAGATGGTGAGATGATTGAAAAATCATAGTGGAGGGGCGCCTGGGTGGCTCAGTGGGTTAAGCCTCTGCCTTCTGGGATCGAGCCCCGAATCGGGCTCTCTGCTCAGCGGGGAGCCTGCTTCCCCCTCTCTCTCTGCCTGCCTCTTTGCCTGCTTGTGATCTCTTTCTCTCTGTCAAATAAATAAATAAAATCTTAAAAAAAAAATCATAGTGGAAGGGACAGTAGAGTCAGAGGACAAAATAAAAAGCACGTTGTCTTGGAGTGCAAAAGCTTGAGGATTGCCAGAGATGACCAAATGTGGAATTTTGGAGGGTGTATGATAATTGGTATGTGAGGTAATGAAGGCCCCGGGGGTCAGAATTAAGCAAGATGAGGGGCTACGGCAAGAGTTTGATCCATTTAGGGGACTACTTGCTTGAAAGTAATTTAAGTAGTGTCTCTTTAAGAAGGCTGTTAGGATGCTCAATGAGGCTAGCCACCTGAGGGTGGTAACCTAGATGGAAGTTGCAAAGAATCTTATTTGGAGAGCCCATCGTTAAGCCTCCTAGGAGGTAAAGTGGGTACCCTGGTCAGAGTCAATATGTCTGGTAGTTAGAGGGAACAAGAATAAATTTTAGCAAGGAGGAAGGGATTCCAGGTGGGGGTCACCAAGAGGAGTCCCGTGTAAGTATTAATGATTGTGATGACATATCTGGAAGCCTTAGCAGAAGGGGGCGGAAGGTAGATGAAATCGATCTGCCAGAGGGGGTATAGTTTGTCTCTCCAGGGGACATGTCCCCATATAGATAGCCTCCATTGTTTGGTTTGGGAGCAGAGAATGCACTTACCTATCATAGCCTCGGCTGCTGCTGAGGAGAGGAGGAGTCCCCTCACTTGAGCCCAAGTTATTAAAGCATGATTTCCCCCTTTTGTGAGCTGTTGGCAAGGGTCAGTACCCTGAGCTATCTGTACTGGGAAGATTGTGGAGGATTTAGTGAGGGAATCTGTGATATTGTTGTGGGTTTTTTTTTTTTTTAATGTTTTTAGAAGATTATGTTAGGGACACCTGGGTGGCTCAGTTGGTTAAGTGTCTGCCTTTGGCTCAGGTCATGATCCCAGGGTCCTGGAACTGAGTCCTGCATTGGGCTCCTTGCTCAGCAGGGAGTCTTCTTCTCCTTCTGCCTGCTGCTCCCCTTGCTTGTGCTCGTTCTCTCTCTCTCTCTCTCTCTCTCTCTCACAAATAAAATGTTAAAAAAATAAAAGATTATTTTAGAGAGAGCACAAGCAAGCTGGGGAAGGGGCAGAGGGAGAGAATCCTGAAGCAGACTTTGCACTGAGCATGGTGCCTGATATAGGGCTTGATCCCAGGACCCTGAGATCATGACATGAGCCAAATCCAAGAGCTGGCCACTTAACTGACTGAAAGGAGTCTGTGATATTCTTGAAAATGGCTTTTGGTGTAGAGTGGTTAGTTGTGCAGAAATGTGAATAACAATGATAGGAATTGGAGACTCTGCTAATTCCTTTTATATCTGGGCACCCCAGTTGGGCTTGTATGAGAAAATTGTCCCTTAGCCATTGGCCAGACCAACCATAAGACCACTAGGAACAGCCCAGATCTGTAAAAGGCCCCATTTTATGGTGTCCCCCAAGGACTAGGTGAACAGCTACAAGTTGTGTAGTTGGCCTGAGCTGGGAGTGCCCTCCTTGACTGGTGAGGTACCTGAGGCCAGGTGGAATGCTGTGGCTCTCTGGTGAGCTGCATTGTGTAGGGTGGTGGTGCTGCCATCCATGAAGAATACCAACTCCTTGTCCATCTCAGACATTTAGTCCCAAGGAGCTGCCCAGATAGAGGAGGAGGAAGCAAGGGTGCCGCTATCACTTCCTCAAAGATCTCAAGTAAGTGGCTCAGCATGGGGGAAGCCACTTCGTCCTGTAATTTGGAAAGGCCTTTGATGTTTGGTTTAGCCCTTTCCTGAAGCTACCATTTACCAAGGAGGCATCAGTGGCTGTGCTGACCTTCTGCTGGGATATGTCCCTAACCCAGGGCATTATAGGAACTCGTGTGCAGAGTAGTACTGGGTGGGGGCTAGTTAGGGCCTCAGCTTCTAAAAGAGCCCAATAGGATGCCCAAAGCTGGCACTCAAGGGGAGTATATTGTGCTGTCACTAGGGGTCAGCACTTAGTCCAAAACCCCATAGGAAGCCAGGTAGACCCATGCTTGGTTCAGAGACCCCAGGAGGCCAAGGCCTTGACCTCAAATTTGGAGGCAGAGGAGACTAAGGTGAGTCTTGTTGGACTGCCTGCTGGGCAACTTCCAAAGCATACTGTCGGGCCTCACCCCAGTGGTAGGTGGCAGGTGTGATTGCATATATAGAGTGAAGAATCAGTGAGAGGTGAGGAATATGTTGCATCCAGAGCACGAGAAGACCTAGTTTGTGTTGTGCCTGAGTGTAGTAGGTGGCTTAATGGTGACTCATTGATGTTTAGGAATTTCTTGGCCTTTAGAGGACTAGACGATGCCCAGAAACTTGACAGATGTGGCTGGGTGGTGGAACTTGTGAGGGGCAGTTGTCCAGTTGCATTTGTTTAAGTAGTGCCCGAGGGTGTGCAAATCTGCCCATGCTTCTTCCTCAGAGGGACCCCTCAGCATCATGTCAACAATATAATGCCCAAATTGGCACCTTTCCAGTTATAAGGCATTTAAATCCCAGTGGCAGAGATTATGTGCAATTGCAGGACTGTCTAAATATGCCATTGGGAATCTCATAAATGTGTCCTGAGTCCCTTCCAAAGTGAACGTAAACTGAGCTTGGGATTCCTCCACGGTAAGAACAGAATAGAGCATATTAGCTAGGTCAGTGACCATGAAGGATGCTCCTTGGGCCCGTTGTATGTCCTCAATCAGTTCTATAATATTAGGAATTAGAGCCTTAATTGGGGCACCTGAGCAGTGAGGGTCTTCTAGTCAATGGTGAGGTGCCATTCATTAGTACTGTCCAGATGGGGTTACTAAAAGGGGGGATTGTGGGCTTAATGACTCTTGTCTCAAGAATATCTTTAATGACCGAGCGAAGGCCTTCAGTGCCCTGTTTAAGTTGGTGTTCGGGAGTGTTTACCATCTTGACTGGGGGATGGAAAGCCACTAGTGTCCATTTGGCAAGTCCCACCAGGAAGACCAAGAACCTGGGCTCGTTCCATGTGGCATGACACTGTGTCAGTACATCCATGCCTATAATAGGGAAAAAAAGAGCCGGGGGGCCACGACCAGAAGAAGGCTTTTTAGGTGAATGGGGTTCCAATAGTTACATCTGAATGAATTTGTACGCCTCCGATTATTTTACTGGCAATGCCCTGTGGGTGGAAGGGCTCCCCTTTTGGAAATTTAGAGAAATTGCCTGGACTGGCAGCGACTTGGATCATGTGTAATGACAGTGACTTGGGCCCTGGTGTCTAATAGGGCCACAAAGGACTGTGAGTTTTTGTTGTCCCAGTGGACCCTCAGTGGTATAGGGGCTCTTGTCCTCGTGGGATGGGACAAGCCCTGGGGAGTCACCAATTTTCAAGGGTAGGGCTTAAATGGCTGCCAGTCCTTGAGGTTAGGGAAGGGGGCAGAGGGAATAGTGGAGACTGGGTTGGGCCAGAGGGGTTAAAGGGAAGCTGTGTGGCAGGAAGATGGATGGCTGAAGAGAGTTGTAGTTGGGAGAATGCTAGTTTTGGGGCCTGCAGTTTAGAACCTGCTGTCTAGAGATTGAGTGTCAGGAACCAGGAGATTTTATAACTCACAGTACGAATTTGCCTGTGTATTCCCGTAAGGGGCAAAATTAGATCAGAGTTCATTGGGAAAGGAGTGGGGAACCCTTTCTTTGAGGGACATTTGTTTGAGTGAGACCTTTCTGGGGCAGTGGCAGCAGAGGGCATGAGTCTGAAGTGTCTGGGTGAGAATCTCCTTTAGGTCTGTCAACCACGTCAGTGCCCTCAGGACCTTTGGGATGGTTTCAGCAGTTCCAATAAAATATAGCAGTGCCATCCTGTAATTGGAGGGAGTGCTCTGTAAAAAGAATTCTCTGGACTCCGGGTCAAAATGGGGCCTCTTCATGGTGGGAAATGAAGGAGGGGTCATGATGATCATGGAAATGATAAACCCATTGGACTGTGCCAATTTTGTACAACAGGAAATGAGCCTCGTCTCATGTTTTCCATTCACTGTGAGCCTTAGCAGTGATTGCTGTGATAGAAGGATGGGCGTGGTGCCAGGCAATAAATAATCCAAACGAGGAAAGGGAGGGCCCTTGTACAAATACTGGTGGCTCTAGAGGCCTTTGCCTTCCCTTTCCCTCTTTTTCCTCACAAGAGGCTTCCATAACCCTGTCAGCTTTTCCCTTGGTGGCGGGGATGCATTGTGAAGCACATTTCTTGGTTCTGCCCCATTCAGGGGAAAGCTGAGGGGGCTCAGGATCTCTGGTATCTCAGAGGACATAAGCATATAGCCCAAAGGACCTTTTACAAGATGATGGATTTTGGATCTTTAGGGTTAATGCATGTTGGCAGCCATGAATATCAATTCAGAGCCTGTTCCGAAAACCCAAAATGGCCTGTAAGTTCCCTTTTCTCCTTCCTGCTGCGCAAAATGTTTAAGAAAGATTTGAATTTTTCAGAGTTTTTTTTTTATTAACACATAATGTATTATTTGCCCCAGGGTACATGTGTGTGAATCCTCAGGCTTACACGTTTCACAGCACTTACCATAGCACATACCCTCCCCAATGTCCATAACCCAGCCACCCTATCCCTACCCGCCCCTACCCCCCAGCCACCCTCAGTTAGTTTCGTGAGTTTAGGAGTCTCTTATGTTTTGTCTCCTTCCTGATCCCATCTTGTTTCATTTCCCTCCCCCACCCCTCACGACCCCCCGCCCTGCGTCTCAAATTCTTCATATCAGAGAGATCATATGCTAATTGTCTTTCTCTGATTAACTTATTTCGCTCAGCATAATACCCTCTAGTTCCATCCA
>JAPYYM010002750.1:0-11917 GCA_028534135.1 Potos flavus
GGGCGGCGGGCAGTGTCGGCCCGGGTGCCAGAGGTCCTGCCAGTCTGGAAAGCAGCTTAACAGTTTCTTATAACATTATACAGTGGAACGTGTGCTCACGCAGAGACGTGGGCACAGACGTCCACAGCAGCTCTGTTCATGATTGCCGAAAGCAGGTAAGGACCGGGACGCCCTTTAGCAGGAGAACGGACCAGCAGGGCGGGGGCGACACGCGTCCACACACGAGTGCTCTGCGCGGTACGACAGACGCACAGCTCTCCAGCAGTGTGGACGGAACCCACATTTCACAGGTGTCTGCTGTCCATCTGCACATCGGAGGTTTTCAACGCGCATTTCCCTAACTGCTGATAAAATTGGGCCGCATTCGTATGTCCACACGCTCACTGGCCAGCTGGCTACCCGCTTTCAGAAGCTAATGCTTCCCTCCTTTACTTGTTTCAGTTGGGTGCCCTGTATTTCTCTCATCAGTCTGTAGGAATTCTTTGCCTCATTCCTATCTTTAGATATATTTTTGGAATTTACCTGTGTTCTCTCACTCTGTGTCTCCCTCTTGATCCCCTTTCTAATTTCTCCCGATGCCCAGAAGCAACCCTGGGCTTCAGCCGCTCTGGGTGACGGTCCCTCCCTGCCCCAGCCCGTGGGACGCAGGCCAAGGCGACCCACTCCCCCCTCCTGGGGGAAGAATGGACTAATCCAGGGCTCTACACCACATTGGCCCTGCCAGATCTATAGGAACCCAGATTTAGACACTGGGCTCATGGGATTGCCTTGGAAACAGTTGGCGGTTTGGGGTAGACGTGGGACCTACGCTGGCCCGGATGGGAAGATGCTATTTCTTCTTCTCTGTTAACAGGCTCATTGGCTCATTTTAGGTTGGCACTAATTCTTAACATCCTGTTTAGAAATGTCTGCTTTCTCTGGAGCCATAAAGACAGCTGCCACGTCTTGTTTTGAAGGCTGTTCTGATCTCTTTGCTGCAAACCACGCATTCCTTTAGCTTCAGGCTTATTGCTGTTTCTGTCCATCTGTCACTGATTTTAGCATAAAGTTTTCCACCTTCGGAAGGAAGGGACATTAGGTTGGGGCTCTGAGCTCCGCCGTCTGCTGGCGGCTGGCCTGGCAAGTGCCTCCCCCTCGCGCCGGGTGGGGCTGCACGGGAGCGGAGCCAGGGGACCCTGCAACCACCAGGCAGAACAGGGCATCCTCGTCAGCTCTGAGTTTTCCAGGTGGGAAGTCGGCACGCTCCACCCCATC
This sequence comes from Potos flavus, assembly GCA_028534135.1. NCBI lineage: Eukaryota > Metazoa > Chordata > Mammalia > Carnivora > Procyonidae > Potos > Potos flavus. The sequence continues at coordinate 1,255 of JAPYYM010002750.1, forward strand.
AACCCTCAGAAAGGGCTCTCGTAAAGGCTTGAAGTGTAGTGAGTTTGTTGCGGAGGGATCGTCCGCACCTCCGGCCACAGTGCTGCTCCCAGGATTACCAGTCCTAGGGAAAAGGGGGGGATAAGAACCTGGCGAACGTCTGTCACAGGGCACACACCCTAGGGCTGCAGCAGGAAGCATTCTGGTCCCAAATCCCAGGGCTGGCCACTAGGCAGCACTCATGGGCTTCAGCCCGGAACTCCAGTTTGCCAAGCGAGAGCCGTAGGTCCTTCCAGAATCGCGTGTGAGTGAATCGTCAGGGCCAAGCGCAGCCATAGGGCTACTGCTTTTTGCAGCTGAGACACAGCCTGCCGTTGTCCAGACCCCCATTCAAATATGGTCTCCTTTCGGGAACAGACAGAAGTCAGCAATACGGCCAAATGTGGAATGTGCAGCCCCCCAAATCCAAACAGTTCCGCCACGCACTGAGCTTCTTCCTTAGTTCCAGGGACAGCAACGGCCGCAGCTTGTTTTCAGTCACCCAGGGGACATCACGGGTGGCTTCTGAACGTGTTTTTCTGAAAAATCTTGCCATTTGCGTGGGCCCTGCGGTCTGTGCTGGGTTTGTGCACCAGCCTCGGTGAGTCGCGTGTATCTGCCCTGTACTTAGGCATGACCGGCGGGCTGCTCGGGTTCTGGGATCACCATGCCATAGCTGAGTGTTTTATTACATTCAGACGTGCACCAAGTCCACGCTCTTTCTAACCGAATTCTGACAGTGAGCTGCTGAATTCAGAGAACCCCGTGGCTGTTCGTATTGGGACCCTTTCACGGGACCACAGACTGCAGCCGACTCCTTTCTGAGACTGAGACTGAGACAAGAGCATTTGCAAGACACATCGGTCAAGAAATGGGCAGAAGACATGAACAGATGTGTCTGCAAAGACATCCAAATGGCCAACAGACATCTGAAAAAAGATCCACGTCACTGGGCATCAGGGGAATACAAATCAAAACCACAATGACCTCACGCCAGTCAGAATGGCTAAAATTAACAAGTCAGGGACAACAAATGTCAGTGAGGACGCGGAGAAAGGGGAACCCTCCTACACTGATGGTGGGAATGCAAGCTGGTGCAGCCACTCTGGAAAACAGTATGGAAGTTCCTCAAAAAGTTGAAAATAGAGCTACCCTACGACCCAGCAATCACACTACTGGGTATTTACCCCAAAGATACAAATGTGATCCAAAGGGGAACCTGCACCCCAATGTTTATAGCAGCAGTGTCCACAATAGCCAGACTATGGAAAGAGCCCAGATGTCCACTGACAGATGAATGACTAGAGAAGATGTGGTATATATATACAATGGAATACTATGCAGCCATCAGAAAGGACAAATACACACAATTAACATCAACATAGATGGAATCGGAGGGTACTATGCTGAGCAAAATAAGCCAAACAGAAAAACACAATGTAAGGTTTCACTCAAATGGGGCATATAGGGAACAGCACGGAAGATCATAGGGGAAGGGAGGAAAAACTGAATGAGAAGCAATCAGAAAGGGAGCGAAACCATGAGAGACTCTTAACTATAGGAAACAAACTGAGGGTTATTGGCGGGGAAGTGGGTGGGGTGTGGGGTAACTGGGGGATGGGCATTAAGGAGGGCATGTGATGTGATGAGCACTGGGTATTATATACAACTGATGAATTACTGAACTCTACATCTGAAGCTAATGATATACTATATGTAGGCTAATTGAATTTAAGTTAAAAAAAGAAATAGACGTAAAAAAAGACACATCCCAGAGTGCCTGTCTCTTTCAGCTTGCAGTATTTTTCACGCTATCGAAACCACAGTAAGAGCTGTTGGTGGATTAGTGGCACTCCTTCATCAAGCCTGGATGGGCTACTGTCAGCCTCCATGAGCCATCTGCCTTTCTCACAGGCCATATAGGACTCGTACGCAGAATGTATCTACAGAAATTCCAGCTTCTAACAGGTTGTTAATGAAAGTGGCAATCTCCTTCTGTGCACGAGGTAGTCTACGCTGTTTCAAATTAGCAACCTGATGGGCTCGGACAACTCTGTGGATTCTCATGTAGTATGTCCAATGAGTACTGTCTGAAGGGTGAATTTACATGCTTTCTCTTTTATTTTATTTTTAAAGATTCATTTATTTGAGAGAGAGAGAGAGAGAGAGCAGGGGGAGGGACAGAGAGAGAGAGAGAGATAAGCAGATTCCCTGCTGAGCATGGAGCCCAATGCAGGGCTCAATCGCATGACCCTGAGATCATGACCTGAGTCAAAATCAAGAGTCATACTCTCAACCCACTGAGCCACCCCGGCACCCCTGCCTTCTGTTTTATAAAACTAGATAGGGGAAGTGCTCCCTAGCTGGACATAATATCTATGCCAATAATATTTTCATATAAGGGAGACACAGCTATTTACCAACAGATTTTGGAAGCGTAGTGCATTAAGCTCCATGTCCCAGAGTCCCCTCAAATTTCTTCTCCACCCTCTGGTCATTTTGCCCACACATGCATATGGCTTTGGGTCCCCAACCAATGGTTGAGGCAGAAGAGCCTGACCTTTGTCAGCCCTCATACTGAAGACTGAAAAATATTGATGAGGTCAAATACCACAACATATTTCTGAAAAGAAATAATGAAGACCTAAAATTAAATGGAGACATATACCATATCCATGGATTAAAATTTTCAATATTGTGAAGATGTTAATTCTCCCCAACTTGATTTATTTATTCAATAACACATTCAAAATCAAAATCCCATCAGGCTTTAGAAATTGAAAATCTTACTCTAGAATTTTTACAGAAAAGGAAAAGTCCTACAAGAGTCAAAATAAGTCAAGCAGAGAAAGACAATTATCATATAGTTTCATTCACATGTGGAACATAAGGAATAGCACAGAGGACCACAGGCGAAGGGAGGGAAAACTGAATGGGAAGAAATCAGAGAGGGAGACAAACCATGAGAGACTCTAGACTCTGGGAAACAAACCAAGGGTTATAGAGGGGAGGTGGGTGGGAGGATGGGGTAACTGGGTGATGGGTATTAAGGAGGGCATGTGTTGTGATGAGCGCCGGGTTTTATACGCAACTAATGAGTCATTGAACATTACATCAAAAACTAATGCAGCCACTTTCTAAAACAGTGTGGAGATTCCTCAAGAAATTAAAAATAGAGCTACCCTATGAACCTGCAATTGCACTACTGGGTATTTACCCCAAAGATGCAGATGCAGTACAAAGAAGGGCCACATGTACCCCAATGTTCATAGCAGCAATGGCCACAATCGCCAAACTGTGGAAAGAGCCAAGATGCCCTTCAACAGACGAATGGATCAAGAAGATATGGTCCATATAGACAATGGAATATTATGCCTCCATCAGAAAGGATGAATACCCAACTTTTGTATCAACATGGACGGGACTGGAGGAGTTTATGCTGAGTGAAATAAGTCAAGCAGAGAGAGTCAATTATCATATGGTCTCACTTATTTGTGGAGCTTACGGAATAACATGGAGGACAGTGGGGTAAGGAAAGGAAAAATGAATTGGGGGAAATTGGAGGGGGAGGCGAACCATGAGAGACTGTGGACTCTGAGCAACAAACTGAGGGTTTTGGAGGGGTGGGGTGGGGGGTTGGGTGAGCCTGGTGGTGGGTACTGAGGAGGGCACGTATTGCATGGAGCACTGGGTGTGGTGCACGAAGATTCATTAATCTTGGAACACTGAAAAAATTAAATTAAAAAAACAAAAACAAAACAACAAAAAAACTAACGATGTACTATATGCTGACTAACTAAACATAACAACAAAAAAAAGAGTCGAAACTATTTTTGAAAAAGAAAAAATTGGAAGATGTCTACTACCTGATTTTAAGACCTACTATAAAGTTACAGAAATCTAATCAATGTGAGATTGGCATAAAGATAGATGTATAGTCCAGTGGGACAGAATATACTATAACCCATAAATTAACCACATATAAAATGATAAACTGGTCTTTGAGAAAAGTGCCAAGGTAGGGAAAGTACGGACTTTTCAACAAATGATCCTGAAACAATGGAAATAAAAAGAAATTCTTAAGGTGAATATATGTGTATTTGGGGAGAAACTTCTAATATTTTATGAAATATAATATCTTCTGTGGATTTTTCTTTTTTGTAATTAATTTTATTTTATTTTTTCAGTGTTCCAAGATTCATTGTTCATGCACCACACCCAGTGCCCCATGCAATACGTGCCCTCCTCAATACCCACCACCAGGCTCACCCAAACCCACTCCCCTCCCCTCCAAAAGCCTCAGTTTGTTGCTCAGAGCCCACAGTCTCTCATGCTTCGTCTCCCCCTCTGATCTATTTACCTGTTAATTGCCATTTGAGTTGTTTCTGTTTTGACTACTATGAACAACACAGTTATAAATTTGTGTATGCATTTTTGTACAGAGGTTTTTATTTCTTTTGGGTAAATACTTAAGGAGTGCAATTGCTGGGTTATATAGAAAATGTATTTTGAGCTGTATAAGAAATAGACAAATAATTTTCATAGTGGCTGTACTATTTTACATTCTCAATGTAATAACATAATGGATTGTAAAAACACAGGATTGCCAATAAGCACATGAAAAGGTGTTCAACACTATCAGTAATTAGATGTAAATTAAAACCACAAAAAATGCCCCACACAGTCACTAGAATGATAATATTTAAAAGAATGGCATTATTCTATCTAAGTGAGAACAGAGAGCAATGTTTGAGGGTTTTGTTGCTCTGCATACTAATTTCCCTAATTACTGATAATGTTGAACATCTTTTTATGTGCTCATTGGCAATCCATGTGTCAAGACCTGAAGCAGCTGAGATATTACCCACTTAGAAGCTAACAGTTAGGTCTGCCAGGGCTTCATAGAGGCTGGAGGAAGACATAAGGCTCCTAGATCAGAGACAAAGGATTTCATTACTCTTGACACAGTAGGCAGAATGATTTTCCTACTTCCATCAATTTCCCCTTGCCCATGCTCCAGTACCACAGGGATGACGTTGAGTGGCCCGGTAGATATTGCATACAGAGTGAGTTTGCACCACAACCAAGAAACTTCTAAGACTCCCATCTTTCATAAGGGGCTGGGGGTCAATTTGCCCAGGCTGAACAACATACAAACCTGACTTTATCATTATAAAATTTCTCTCTTTATTTATTGAATTGCTTCTTCCTTTAAAGTACATTCACCTGATACTAGTATAACTACACAAGATTTCTTTTGTTTAACTTTACATGATGTTCATTTTCCCCTCACTCCCACTTTCATTTTTTCTGGGTCTTCATATTTACGGTAGGTCTCTTTTAAGAAGCATATAAGGTTTTTATTTAGCCAATCTAATAAACTTGGTCTGTTCAAAAGAATATTTAGTCCACTAACATTTAATGTAAATGATGATAAAATTTTGTTGCCGTCTATTGCTTGTTTTTTATTTTATTTTTTTTGACAGGGATTTTATTTTTTTTCCCCCCAAATACTTTTATTTCATTTTTTCAGTGTTACAAGATTCATTGTTCATGCTTGTTTTTTAGTTGGCTCCTGTTTGTATTTACTTTTATCTACTTGCCATTGAATGAATATTTTTTAGTTTTCTATTTTTCCTTTTATCACATTATTACACATTCCTTAACTATTATTTTCTTGTTATTCTGTGAAAACCAATGTTTTCACAATGTGCATCATTCTCTTATTGCAGCTTCATGAAAACTTTACATTTGTAAATGGTATGATAATGTTAGATCTCTAGAACAGTTTAAATTCACTTATTGTCTCCCAGCTTTTCCAAAGATTTTGCATAAATCTTAATGTACACATGTTGTTTTTCTTCTTCTTAATAAAACCAAAAATAAGTAATGTTTATCCACTCATTTAAACTTCATTGACTCTTCATCGATTTTTATATTTTGATGTTTCCATCTGGGATCATTTAAGGGAACTGATATTTGAATGGTATTGGCATAGTTCATCATTCTGTTTACTTAGCACTTTCTTAATTTCTTTTCTCAGGGTTTTACAGTTTCTAGTGCAGACATCTTGTGCTTTTACTAAATATATTCCTTATTTTTGATGATAGCATTATAAATGACTTAAATTTTTCATTTTCCTGTTATTTGTTGCTAGTACATAGGAAAACAGTTAATTTTGTATAAGTTACATCCTATGGCCTAACCAAGTTTACTCTTTAGATTGAATAGTTTTGGTTTGTAAATTCCTGAGTATTTTATACAGAGAAACTCATGTTACTTGTGAATAAAAATTTTAATTATCTTTTGTTCATTGTGTCTTTTATTTCTTTTTCTTGTCTTCTTGACGTTGTTAAAACCTCTAGCACAGTGTTAAATGCAAGTAGTGAGAGCAGATATCCTTGCCTCATTTCTGATCTTAGGGAAAAACATTTCATTTTTTACTACCATGTATGATATTAGCTATAAGTTTAAAGATGCCCTTTTCAGCTCAAGGGAATATTCCTATTTCTGAGTTATTAACTTTGAACAGGTGTTGATTTTTTTTCAAAAGATTTATTTTTTTCTGCACTTATTGAGAAAATCATATATTTTTTCTCTTTTATTCTGTTAATATAGTGAGTTACAATGATGATTTTTTTTTTAATGTTCTCCAATCTCGAATTCATGGAATAAACCCTACTTGATCATGATTTGATACCCTTTTTGCATTTCTGGATCTTTTGGCTAATATTTTTAGAAACTTGTGTGAGTATGTTAATAGGGATTAGTCTGTAATCTTTTCTTTTGATGTCTTTGTGTTTTGATAGCAATTTCTGTGAAACCATATGGACCTAGAATTTTCTTTGTAGGAAGATTTTATTTACAAATTCTTTTTATTTAATTGAAATAAGGCTATTGAGATATTCTTTTGTGTCTTGTGTCAGATTTGATAAGGTGAGTCTTTAAAGTTGTGGACTTTTCATCAACATTGTCAAATTTGTTGGAAGAATATTCTTTTTTTTTAAGATTTTATTCATGTTGGAAGAATATTCTTACAATTCCAAACATCTTTAAGAACAGCTGTTACTGATACAGAAAAATCGATGGCTAGATAAATACATATATTTAGATATAGAGAAAAAATATATATTTCTTCTACTTTCTAAAATTGCCTTAAAAAATAATTTTTGCCACATCTAGAAATCCTGCTGAAAACAAAAACAATGTCATTGATTATAAGCTCAGAAGCTAGAAAGTTTGTATTACATCAGAAAGGCAAATTACAGCTTGTGGACTTAAGCTCTAACTGGAATAACTGAGCTCCTTGGAGGAGAGTATCCTCGCTGGAGAGAACTCAGTGGTGGCTTGGAGAAGACTGTCCCATGAAGAAAAAAGAGAGGTGGGAGGAGGGATCATGTCTTGAAAAGGCTAAGAGTTCAATGGTAGCTAAGACATGGAAGAACGGATTTACGGAAGAACAGGCAGAGCAGATGGGCTCAGGGATGTTCTCACTCTTTCCAGATTCTGCTTTCCTCTGCCCATGACCTTTATTGGCCAGAGTTTTTGCCTACACGGCAGAGAACAGCTGTCAACAGTTTCCATGCTCCACATCTCCTATTTCACCTCTTTGGGGAGTTGTGCGTTGCTCTTCTGGTCTTCTAAAGATGTTTAAAAATTCCTGGTGGGAAGACCTCTAATCGTCCCACCTTCTGTTTGGTGCCTTCTCCCAACAAAACAAGAGTGACCAAGATTCTGAATATGAAAATAGGTGGCAGCACTCATTCAAAGCACACACTCATGGGAGTTCGTGTTTTCAGCAAGGTAAGGCATGCTGGGCTGAGGAGTATGGGTGAGCGCCACAAAGGACCAGGGTAGTTTCCTTGGAAAATATTTTCAGCCAACTTTACATGTTAGGTTTCTGGGGCTTAGAAGAAGAGAGAATCTTACTGGAACAGCTCCCTTTCTAAGCAACGTGATACTAACTAACCACATAGATTACATTAGGTTTGGCTACAAAGTCTTTGAATTTGGAAACTAATGGTAGGATGAAAATTGTTTTGGCAGTTCAACCTGTGTTGGGCTGAGAATTTCACAGTCGAGGATGTTTGGAGAAACCTTCTACTTTACTTCCCCTCTCTTTCTGCAAAGGGGAAATTGCTAATTAAGTGCTCGTCAGCCTTTGCAGTGGATATTTATTTGAGGAGAAAGATACTGGCCCCACATGCCAGAGCTCAGGAAACCACTAAGCAAAGGAGACAGGCATCTTGCAATTCTTGGACAAGCACAGAGAAACTGAGTGAAGAGTGCTTTCAAAACAATCTGCCTTTTTAAAACAAGGTTATTGATTTAGAAATTAGCACATGTGTTTTAAAAACAAAGGCAACTTTCTGTCCTTTATTTTGAGCATTTACTCTATTTACACTTAATGTAATTAAGGGCATGTTCTGTTCTAAGTGTCCCACATTAGTATCATGTTTTCTATCTACTCCCTTTGTTCTTTCTCTGTTTCTCTCTTTTTCTCTTCTTTTGGGTAAATTGTTCATTTCTTAGTGTTTCATTTTATAGTCCATATGGATATTTTGGCTCTACTTCTTTGGTTAATAGACAGAATAAAGTGGTAGACAGAATAACAGTGATGATGTCCACATGATGTCCTCCCATTATGCCTACATCCTAATTCCTGGGATCTGTGAATATTACCTTACATTGCAAAGGGACTTTGCGGATCTGATTAACATAAGGATCTCTTTAGATAGGGAGATTGTCCTGGATTATCTGGGTGGGTCCAATGCAACCACAAGGATCCTTAAAAGATGGAAGGGCAGGAAGAGTGCTGATGGATGCATAGATCAGAGTGCCACCACCAGGAGCTACAAACCATGAGCCATGAATGCCAGTGGCCTCCAGAAGCAGAAAAAGGCAAGGCATGGATTCTTTCCTGGAGCCTCCAGAGGGAGCATACCTTTTGTACACCCTGATTTTATCTCCATCAGACCCATTTTTGGATGTCTGACTTCCAGAATTGTAAGATAATAGTTTTGTATTGGTTCAAGCCACACAGGGTGTGTTAATTTGTTATAGCAGCAACAGAAAACTAATATGGTTAGTTTCAGGGATTATTCTAGAAATTGAAACATGTATCTTTAATATAGTATATCTACCTCCAGTTAATATTATACCATTACATAAGCAATATGAGTGTTCCATCTGTCTGATTCCATTCATTCTCATCCTGACCTTTTGCTCTTGATTCTGCTTGCTCTTATTATCTTATATTTTCTAAAACTTGGTTTTATATTTCCTATATGCTCAGCCTTACTCTCTTGGCCTTCTTTATTCCTTCCCTGAAGATTCGGGGTTCCATCTCATATCACTGTCTTTCTACCAGGAGATATTCTTTTTTTTATTTAAATTCATTTAGTTTAGTTAACATATAATGTATTATTAGTTTCAGAGGTAGAACTTAGTCATTCATCTGTTACATATAACACCCAGTGCTCATCCCAACAAGTGCCCTCCATAATGCCCACCATCCAGATACTCCATTCCCCCTCCCCTTCAGCAACCCTCAGTTAATGGGCTCTTATGGTTTTCCTCCCTCTCTGTTTTCATATTATTTTATTTTTTCCTTCTCTTCCTCTATGTCTATGTTTTCTTTTTTTTTTTTTTTAGATTTTATTTATTTATTTGAGAGAGAGAGAGAGAGTGAGAGAGAAAGCATGAGATGGGGGAGGGTCAGAGGGAGAAGCAGACTCCCTGCTGAGTGGGAAGCCAAATGCAGGACTCAATCCTGGGACTCCAGGATCATGACCTGAGCCAAAGGCAGATGTTTAACTGACTGAGCCACCCAGGTGCCCATCATCTGTTTTGTTTCTTAAGATCCACATTAATGTGAAATCATATGGTATTTGTCTTTCTCTGACTGACTTATTTTGCTTAGCATAATATCCTCTAGTTCCATCCATGTCAGTGCAAATGGCAAGATTTCATTCTTTTTGATGGCTGATATAGTTCATATAATCCACATCTTCTTTATCCATTTTTCTGTCGATGGACATCTGAATTCTTTCCATAGTTTGGCTATTGTGGACATTGCAGTTATATTCTTTTAGAATGTCTCATAGTGCAGGTCTGTGGATCCCAAGTTATCTCAGCTTCTCTCTGCTTGAGAATGTCTTCATTTCTGCATTTATTTTGAAGAATATCTTTGCTGGATATAGAATTCTATCTTGACAGTGTTTTCCTTTCAACAACTTGAAGATGCTGTTTCACTGTCCTTGGACTCTGTCATTTTTTTTCCCCCAAATACTTTTATTTTTTCAGTGTTACAAGATTCATTGTTCATGTACCACACCCAGTGCTCCATGCAATACATGCCCTCCTCAATACCCACCACAAGGCTCGCCCAACCCTCTACCTCCACCCCTCCAAAACCCTCAGTCTGTTGCTCAGAGTCCACAGTCTCTCATGGTTCATCTCCCCCTCTGACTTCCTCCCATTCACCCTTCTTTTCCTTCTCACAATGTCCTCTATGTTATTCCTTATGCTCCACACGTAAGTGAGACCATCTGATAATTGACTCTCTCTGCTTGACTTATTTCACTCAGCATCATCTCCTCCAGTCCCGTCCATGTTGATACAAAAGTTGGGTATTCATCCTTTC
>JAPYYM010002751.1:0-11916 GCA_028534135.1 Potos flavus
CTCGTGCTTCTGTCTACGGTTGCTAGGGAAATGCCCCTGCTTGAAAACCCTAAGTCACTTCTAATAAAATCTGGCTCAAAGTACACATCAGTCCCCGGACAGGCACAGGAGCGGGCAGGGGGAGTAGAAACGTGGAGGAATATGGTCTTTTCCAGGGGAGGACATCAGTGACGTCCCAAGGGGAGCCCATGAAGTGGCCACGTGATGAGCTGTAGCTGGGCGAGCCCCTCCCCCACCGAGGGCAGACTCCTCCCCATGTCCCCGGGATATCACACACCCCGGGACAGCACGGTGGAGGAAGCTTTGGGGGCCTGTGCTGGCCAAGGAGGAGGCAAAGCTGAAACTCGGAGAGGCATTCTAGGGTTCTGACTCCACTCTTCTCCCTTGACCAGGAGAACCAGTCATTGGCACAATGGAGGCTGCCGTTTGGGGCCAGGTCCTGGAATAAAGACAAGGAGGACCGCAGTGGGTCTGCAGCTGACACTGAAGCTCGGAAGCCCCTGCGGGTGTGATGTGCAGAAGTGGATGGACAGAGACCCTATGAACTGATGGGCAGAGACATCCCTCAAGAACCAGCCAGGACGGCCCCTATTTGTTGCAGTGCTGGACGCTGGTAACGAGGGTCACGACAAAAAAGCACACGGGCCACGGGGGCTCCCCACCCTAAACTACACCAGGCAGAATAGTGATGTTCCAGTTCTGGGATTCAGTTAATGCTGCAAGGTTTGCTCGAATGGAAAATTCTGCTTGTAGCACCCACAGTGGCCTGACGGGGCACCCCGCGAAAGACTGGCTCCTTCCACGCCTGTGCACCGGCTTCGAGAGTTAGTAAGAAATTGTTTCTAGGAGGGGAACCAGAGGCACAGCCCTTTAAGAGAGCCAGCTTTCCACCTGGAGGTAAAATGAATCTCTGAACACCAATTTCGGGGCCACCTTACACCATCAGGCCTTGGAATGCACTGTCCCAGTGAGTTGCCGGAAGTCGCCTTGATGGGGTGGGGGATGGGGGGAGCGGTGCGGAAATCTCTGAATCAAGACTCAGAATGTCTTTGGTGGATTTACAAAGCAAAGGGTCTGCAAAACCGAGAGCCCTTCCCACTTTTTAAAAGCACAGGCCCTGCGAAGGTGAAACACTTTGATGCTGGCCCCAGGCTAAATCAAAGACAGCCGAGCGAAAGTTCAGGCACCATGAAATTAACGACATCACTGCTGTACTCGCTCCACCATCGGTTTTAGGAAGAAACCTGTAAGAATCCGAAATGCGCGGAGGAGATTACTTGAGTGGGGATCAATCATCTCTCCACTGAAATTTTTGACATATCCTTACGCGGTATATTCGGCAGGTTCATAATTCACCAAAGTTGCTTCCTGAGCCCGAGCATTGCTGGGCTTTCTGAGTAACTGAGACGAATTTTTGTTTGTTAAATAAATTCCAGGCAAGAGTGTATTTGACTTGTGCACAGGAAGGGAAGAATTCTTATGTAAGACGCAAAACAATAGCGTTTTATCTTATCGGAGGAACTTATAGCCGCTTGCCTGTGTGTGTTTTACTGCCAAAATAAAATAAATTGAATCAGCTCACACACGATAACATGCTCTTTCCTAACTCATACTAATTGCTTGGCTAATTGATGTTTGTTGAACTTTCTCCATTTCATTGAGTGATTAGGTACAAAGCTAACAGTTGACATCTGTAGGCGCTTAACTGGCGTCTGTAATTACTGTTAATGTTAAATAATTGTTAGTTAATTGGAGTGGTAACTGAATAGAATCCAGATTGTGAGGCAAAAAGAAACCTAGTTAAATAAACATACATTTTCAGAGAAAACAACATTTTTCTGCAGTTGTCAGAAACTAGAAGTAACCCAGAGGCCAGGGGATGGCCGCAGGCTTCCTGCGTGCAGGAAACGCGCCGGGCCTGGAGCTGACCCCAGTGTCGCTAGCGAGAAGGCCCTTTGTCAGAGAACCGCGCTCTTGAAGGCTCTCCACATCTGACTTGATGTTTTTTTTTTTATCCCCACAGTTCACGAGTGTTTTACTTTCGGAGACAACCGAATACCACAGCGCGGACTAAACAAAACACTAAATATGAATGGACTGAAGGGAGGGGCCCGTCAGCATTCAAGCTTTTTTTGCCAAGATTGCCAAGTATGGAGAAAGTTCTTTCAGAGAACGGCAGCAATCAGTTGGATGAAGTAAGCAAAGAGCTCTTTAGTGCGCTCGAAAGGAAACAGAGTGGAGTCTGATCATCTGATTGAAAGGAGGGGATGGCTGGCGCCGTCATCCACTCCAGCTCACGGGGGTGTGAGGGATCCGGGGGTCTGGCCTACTTTTCATGTGGAAGATTGACCTCACTGTCAAAGTTCTCCAAGGTTCTCCAAAAACACCATCGAGGTCAATTTGTACGCTCTGAATATCTTCCGCTCCCTGCCTCAAACTCCAGGGACGGGATCCAGTATTCACGCAGGATTTGCCCACCATCCTCAGTCCACACACAAGGCCAGGGGAAGACCAGTCAGCAGGTAATGGAAAGACGTGCAGAGGAAAACACTTTCCTCACAACGTGCAATATTTTCAGGCCCTTACTGGTTGGTTTCACACTCACTGGAGAAGGCATCTGTTTCCAAGAATTTTTTAAGGCATAATTCTATACTACAAATTGTGTAACGTAAGAGTCTGGCTCCTATAGGAAGGTCAATTTCCATAACAAAGGAGCTGATTGCGTGCTATTTGCAGTGTGGGGTAGGAGGACCCCAGCCACTCATAACTCCTTTGTGTGAATCAAGCACCAATTACCTTTCAATAGTGTTTAATTTCCCACACATCAGACATCTCTATCTCCTAAAGACCCAAGAAATTGCTCTGAAATGGTACAAAGAAGGTCCAGGGACAGGAAAAGAAAAAGGGAGGTTCTGTCCCTTATCTAGGATTTAAGACATTATAAAAATGTAACTAATTCGCAGAGCTGAAATTGGCTCAGTTTACTCTTCTGCACAGGGGAAGTGGCCTTTCCATCACGTCCTCCTTACAACTGAACCCAACACACCACGAGGAACTGTGAGATGGTCTCCATAGGTTCATATAACTGGGTTTCAAACTCCACATCGATTTGTTCTTTTTTAAGATCTTATTTATTTATTTGACAGAGAGGAGAGAGATCACAAGTAGGCAAAGAGGCAGGCAGAGAGAGAGGGGGAAGCAGGCTCCCTGCTGAGCAGAGAGCCCAACGCGGGGCTCGATCCCAGGACCCCGAGATCATGACCTGAGCCGAAGGCAGAGAGGCTTTTAACCCACTGAGCCACCCAGGTTCCCCCCGATTTGTTCTTTTTAAAGAGAGCTACTATCCCCCCGGTCAACTGTATTGTTTTCACTCGAACAAGAAAGCACAGGATTATTTTGGGCAATGGGTTTTTCATAAGAGCCAATGCTGGTCCCAGAGGTAACAGAACTCTTTCTTACCTTTTCTGTCACCAAACCAAAGAACTCCACTTTTATGTCTAAACCTAATGAATGAGGTGAGCTGGTCGCCAGTGAAGAATTTATTAGGAGCCCAGTTACTGAGCCTCATCACACCAAGCAAAATCTATCTCTAGTAACTTTTTTCTCACCTCAACTTCTCAAATCTCCACCAATCTGGTTTTCTTTCTCTGCTGCTGGTAAAACCGCACTGCCAAAAATAGCCAAAAGGCCCCACTAATTTCAAGGCTCCAGCCTCATCTGTGTCCCCTGAAAACCCTCAGTGCAAAATGGACCCCACGCACAGGCTGTGTGTCCGCTAGCCTGGGAGGGCGTGGAAGAGGAAAAACAGCTCTGGTCAGGGAGAGCTCAAGGAGGTCCCAGCGTTCCATCTGACGCTCAGCACGGTGGGCTCGCGTCCACCAGAATTCCCCGCGGCTGACCTGGGGTCAGGGATGGGGTCCCACGGAGGAGGAGGCTGGGTGCGTGCTCCTTTGGCAGTCACATTTTGGTAGCTCCTGGGTGCTCCCAGCAGGAGGGAGCACAGGCTCCAAGGCCTCATCCCCACCTGGATCAGTCTCTAGAGCTTCAGAGACCTCCATTAGGCTGGGCCCAACTCTCACAGGTGGCTGGGGGGAGGGGGTGCCCATCCCCTCGAGGGCCCAACCCTACAATGTGAGACAAAGGTGAAGGAGAGAAGGGTGAGCAAGTCGTGGGGTGAAGTCCGCCCATCAGCTCTACCTGCCTTGGCTTCACGCTAGATCCTGGAAAAGAGGGTCCCGGGGCCAGAAGGGGCAGCGATTCCAGGTCTTTTGTCTTCCCCTGGCCTGGAACGGGGACCCACAGCAGGGCTGGCGTCCCGTAAACAGAGGGCTCCAGAGAACACCTGCCTCCCAGAAAGGCTTTCCCTTCTTTGCTGCTTTCCCGCTCAGGTAGCTCAGCCTCGGAGCGCGCTCAGAGCTGGAAAGAGATTAACCATCTTGGCCAGATGCTCACGTCCAGCCAAGCCCTCGTTTTCTGCATTTCTGACTGTATGGCAAAGTGGCAAAACCACCGGGGAGGAGGACCTCGAAGGGGTAAGAAAGGGTCTTAAGTACTGGCTGGAGACCCCGGGTTGACCGCAGGGTTCCTCTGAAGGATCCGTGGTCCAGACTTTGGGGTTCGAATCTTATCGCTCCCATAGTAGTTCAACCAACTCAATACAGACAAGAAGTTAGTCGGTCTCTCTCTGTGTATGTCTGTCTCCCTGGGAAAATTAATTTTTTCTTTGGCAGATGGTTGAGTCACAAAGACAGAAGGATTCATAAAATTCACATGAACATCCTGTAAACATTTAAACACATAAAGATTAAATAAGGCAACCACGACCTTGATTAAAGTTAAACTCTTTTTTTTTTTTTTAATGTCTACAGCCCTACAACCTGCAATTTGGAGGCTCACCTCCCCACCTCTTCTGACCCAGTCGGCTCTCACTGGGCGTGTGACGTGTCCAAGCAACCGTCTGATTAATTTGTTTTACAATGGGAAATTAGAGGCATCAGAAGAAAGCAAGGATTCGGATCACCCAAACCCGTAACATTACCAGTTTTCTCTTCAACTGGACAGACTCTATACAGTACAAGAAAAGTCAAAATAAAATCCACGGCGCGCCATGTACCTGCTCTGTTTCCGCCCCTCCCCCTTCCCGACGAATGGTTTCATCCCCGCCAGGGACCAGGAGGTCTTGCTATGGTGGACAATTGTCACCTAACGAGGCGAGATGGCTTACTGAAGCTCACCAACAGACTGACAGCACTTGCGTGGGGCCCCTGCGGCTTCGCTGGAGCGCGGTCCCCCCACTGCCCCGCCCCCACCACAATCAGCTTGCCAGATTAGCACTGCCCTCCCGCGGCGAGATTTTGTGGGCCAAATCCGCCACCGGGCTCAGCAGCATCATCTCACCAGCGGCTTAAAGCCACACTCCTCTATGGCCAGAACGCTGTGGGGTTCCCGGGAGGGAGAGGGGATATGTAGCTTTAAACATCTGCAGGTGGGGGCCTGTGCATCTCCGCGTCCCTGCGCTCTTCCCGGCGGTTCAATAAGCCAAAGCCTTGAAGATTTGGCCGGCAGTGTTTGTTACCCGGTATAAATTTGCCCTTTCTTTACAAACGCTTTTTATTGCTCTTGGCTAAGGATACCGGACAGAGACGGGAGACCTGACTCGTCGGCTGGCAGGCCAGCCGCCTTGCAGGAGAACTTGAACTTGACGTGCAGGAAGCTGACAGTTCCTTGAAGGCCTCGTCAACCATCCATCCAGTAAACCCTGCCCCGACCCGGGGTAAAAACAGAGCAAAACCCACAAGCCCACATCGAGACTCTGTGCACCTGTCTCGAAGCAATTATTGACATTATCGCTATACAATGAATCGCTTTTTGAAGTTGTTTTCCTGATATTTAGCAGTCTGAATACTAATCCCCTTAACAAAACTGTCCCCATGCTTTCCCCCCTCCCTTGCCCTCCCCTAATCTCCTTCTCTCCAGGGGGAGGGCGGGGGGCTGGGGACCAGTCAGTCGACTTCACCGCACCTGGATTTGCATTGATACCTCCCTTGTCATTCATGTTACCAACAGGAATTAGCATAAGGCATTAAGGGAAACTTGGGAGGAGAAAAGAAAGGCCATTTTGATGGAAATAAGGGGCAAAGGAATAATCTGCCATCAACTAAAATGCTTATTTGTGTATGGTTTCCCAAGCAAAGCTTAGAAAAAGCCTATGTTGATTTTAGTGTACACAAAGAAACCTTAATCCTTTCAAGGCAACTAAATCACCCCCAGAAAAGCAGCTCAGAAGAAAGGCACCCTGTCAGGGGGATGGCTATTCACAACCAAATAGATGCCACAAATCACACTCTGTAAGTAAACAAAAATAAGAATGTGGGAAACGTTTGATTGGAAAGGGAAGGGGGGCAGAAGTGGGGGAGCCGGGTCTGCGGGGCAGGACTCTCATCACTCACTCCTCAACCTCCCTGAAGAGAGCCTTTCAGCTCAGGGAGGGCGGCGAGGGCCTGAACGCAGGTCCCAGGGCCAGCTCCCCCTCTAAGGCTGGTCCCAGAGAGGGGAAAGACATTCCGGAGCTTTTTTCGAGCCACTGAGCAGAAGCGGGATGGGCGACTTGGGGCCGGAGGTCCCTGGTGGTCCCTGAAACACCTAAGACCTTTTGGGGGTCTATCCTGCTTGTCTCCTCCTTCACCTCCCCCCTTCTCTCACCCGGATCCACCAGCGTCTACCCCATCGTCCTCCCTCATCAAAAGGAGCAATAAACAATTAGGCATTTTTACAGATGAGCCCTGTATGCCATGAACCGCACGCATCTCCTTTTATGGGGCTTTTAGCATTATGGATAACAAATTGATACAAACTTTCAGTCCATCAAAAAATATGATGAAATATAAAACTGGAATACTCCGTTACGCAATAAAAAAAGATAAAAATTCAATGTGACAATAATTCTGGGAGTAACAGCAATCACACAAGCACATACACCTCAAGGGAACTCTAAACACAATGTACGATTTAAAACTGCAGTTGGTTCAAATTCTAAAATAATCCGGGAGCTCAAAATAACTGCACTTGGAAATGCGTCTTACTAACCAGTTAGCAAAAATGCTAGCCAAGGCGAACTCTAGGATGCCAAAGTGGTTGCAAATGTCTCCCCTTCACGAAGGAAGGCCCAACTCTGTTCAAGCACCACCAAGAATCTTCCATGTAACCACAGAACCGAGACGACCACAGAAAGCACACCTTTATCTAGCAATTAGCATGCCAGCACCTCAATCAGGTTCTATGGTGGAGAGGAAAAGATCGAACGGTTTATATAATTTATACCTTTCAAATTACACACCTTTGGATTGCCAGTGATTAGAGACTCCCCTACGTTTCATTATTTCCAACAACACCGCTACAGATTGAAAACTGCCCAGAAACCTACTGGCCGTGATTTAAGAGAAGTTTTCCCTTTATGTACTGTTACATCACTAGCCTCCCTTAGCCCGTATTGCAGTTTGGAAGAAATTAATGGGATAGCACATATTTAAATTTTGCCCTCTTGCTCGTTTATTAACTTTCCAGAAAGCCCACAGCAGAGCAAGGCTTGGTTTATGACCATATACTGTGCATACTAAACACCCACGGGTTATTAGGGACTGCGGAACAAATCAGCTATTTAGAGTTCTCTGACTGCTGGGTAGTTGATAAGTAACGATAAAGTTAAGGCATTTGGAGAACTGTTATTCTCCATTACCGCTTCCTACGTTAAATTAATGTCAGAGACATAGTAGTGATTTCTTAGTCAAATCAATTTAAATAAGGACTCAGTATATTCTGTTAAAATAAACTGTTCTTTCATACGTCACAGAAGCGTCCAGACTCTGTCTCCAGCAAAAACACAACATATGAACAGTGGCTCCAGAACGAGAAAAAGAAAGACCATTTGTTTTTTACTCTGACTTCCTAGGCAATGACAATGAGACAAAAACCAAAAGGCGCCATTGCTCAGAATTCAGGTGTCTTACCTTTGTTTACAATAACAGTATTGAAGAGTTTTTCAGAGCTGGCATCTGATGCCTGAAAAACAAGAAAGGGGGAAAAATGTTATTATAGTCACTAATATTGTCATCAGTATCATGACTACCATGATTTTAAATCAATTCACTACATTTTTAGAAAAGCCTGACAGGGAAAGCAGCAACTTCCCCCAATCGTCCACAAGGGGGTGCTGTTTGACTGCAGGAGACAGACCTGCAGTGCAGCTATGTGCTGGGGAAAAATCTGATTTTAAAAAACGTGTCCTTATTAGACATATTATCTGTGCAAAACATATTTCTATGAGATGATACACAAAGCAATTCAGCTCATTCACATAATGATTTTGCAATTTCGTTGACAGATCATTATTTTGGAAATGGTACTTTTTTTCCCCCTTGATATGTGCAGACATGCCTATTTTTCAATTTTCTTTCACAAACCAGAAATGCCTATTATTTAACGCAAAGCCTCTCCTCACTAAAAAGTGTTGACTAGCACTTCCAGAAATTAATTAAAAGATTCATCCGATGACCCTAAGATCCCTGTTCCTTCTAGTAACCAGGATGACCTCGGTGTTGAAACAGAAGCCAGCTGACCTGGCTCACAACCCGACACTGTGCCTGCCATCAGCATTATATCCTTTCCATTTTCCAGAAATCGTGTCTGCTAATTATTACAGTGGCTCGAGGAAAGTGAAATAAGCCTGTTTAAAGAGCAAGAGCAAAGCCAATGTAAATTATACACTCATGTGCTGGAAAATAAACACGAAGTTGGTTTGGAGGGCATGCTGCAATGTTGCAGAAGCATGGAATATTTCTAGAACTTCTAGAAAATTTAAACAATTGAATTGAAAATCGACATCCCCACTATATAATTTGAAGATGGAGCTCCATTTAAAGTCTTTCACAAATCACTTGTCTTTCACACTTTATACATAGAGATGCATGTTTTGACAAAGCAAAGCATAGAATGTTGAATAAATACAGAGGGAACTATAAGAAATAGGGGGAGGGTATGTCTGAAGTGCAGCATAGACTGACTCTGGGGCTGGCTTTGGGGGACAAAGAAGATACTCAATTTAGCCTTTCTGGGCTACGTTGATGAAAAAGAGATATTCTTGTGTATATCTGGGGAACATGTTCTAGTTCTCCATGCAAGTGATAGAGAGAGACATAAAATATTTTTATTATGAGGATTTTTTCCCCTTTCTTTTCCTTCTAAGCTTTTTCCTGTAGGGGATGGTTTGTAAAATTAATGGATCAAGGGAAAAAAGGAATAAAACGAGCGTGGAGCTACATATACATTTATGCATTAACAGTTTAAAATAAATCCTAGATAGCTTTTTAAAAAATTCTGCATGAATAAAAAATATGCCAAAGCCCTTCCTGACATCTTAAAGGTACTTACATTAAGTTGTATACTTAATGTAATTAAGTAAAAATAAGCCGCCAAAAAAAGTGTGGCATCGGGAGGGAAACAAGATATCCAATAAACAAATCAAGCAGATTGTTATAAAGGCAAAAATAACAGGAATAGCATCGTTACATTGTGATACCGAGTGAGATTTCTTGGAATGTGAGTTTCTCCTGCTAAAACTCAGAGATAAGAGTATTTCACCATTCTTAAATGAAAAAAAAAGCACCTCTTAGTTCAAACTGGGAGGGCTATGCTAAATTCACGGCTGAAAAAAAAATAAACTCCAGCTGACATATTTAAAAGGAAAAAAAAGCCCAATAATGGAATCATTTTAAAACTGAAATAATCCTTGCAGATATGGGGATCGCTTATTAAGAGGAGTCTTAACTGGCCCAAAGGAACAGGAAAACAAACGACTGTACCCCAAATGCAGAAAACTCGGGTAAGGAAAGGAAATGCCTTCCGACTGAGTTTTTATTTGCACTTGGGCTGTGTGTGTGTGTGTGTGTGTGTGTGTGTGTGTGTATGAGAGAGAGAGATCAAATAGGACAGGGCTAGCTTTGCGCACTGGCAGTATCGTAGCCACTGAGGTCTATCCGAGGCGCGATTATTGCTAATTCAAATAGGACAGGGCTGCAGCCCAGCAGGCCCTCTAGTTGTCTGAAACACCTCCTTGGGGCTGTCGCCTTTGTCGGCCCCACAAGGCACCCTATTCTCCAGGAGGCGGCTAAGTGATCCTTCTATCTGAAGCGAACTTAGAGGATGTGATTATTATGATGCCAAGCAGGACGTTTTAAGGCAATAAGTCGGACAGGATATTCGGAGAGGCTTAGAAGCGTGCCTTCTAATAAGAGCTTTCTGAACCCTTTCATTTTCTGAAACATGCCACAAAGCCTGAAAGGCTGCCTCTTACAACTAGGGAAGGGACCCTCTCAAAAAGGCCTCCATACCCCAAAGAAAACGACTGCAATGGGACGCAGGCTCATCCGAGAAGGATTCTGGATCCCTCCTTTCTCCCACCCAGGTGGTCGAACGATGGCGGACCAATGCCCTGAAAAGTGAGAAAAGAGCTTCTTGGCCAAAGTCTAAAGCGGAAACTACAAGAAAATTTTTTACGTTTCCTCCACGAACTTTCCCAAGGCTACTTCCGCCTTCCAAGCGTTTGTGCAAATTATTTGGCTCTTCGGGTCTTAATATTTAGGACGTGTTCTTTTTCACGGCCTTTATGGGAAAAGTCTGCGATTCCTTGCATTCCCTGGGCCGTTTTCCTGGCTGATTTTTTTTTTTTTAACTTTTATTGTTATTTCTTTTCACCAGGAACGGCTAATGGAAACACGGTGAGCGAGAGTTGGTAGGCGAGTGGCGCTTTCCCTCCTGTCCTTTTTTTAAAAATTTTTTTTAAACACAGGGGTACCTTTACACGCTAAGGACTTCTAGATTTTACCCTCATTTCGTTTCATCCCCCTGGCTCAGTTTTGGAGGGTGAGGGCGGGAAGTGGCTGCATCTAAAAATGATAGAAAAACAAAGCTCTCTGTTGGCTGCTTTTTATGGGGGGGGGGTAGATTTTTTCTTTTAATACTAAAAAATTACTAGAGACCGTAGTTGGTGTTTAGAGAAAAGTTAGTAAGTCAAACAGATAAGAGGAAAGAGCACGGAGAATGAGACAACGAATAAAAGCCTTCCGTGCAGACGGGGGTGGGATGCGGCCGCTCGGGCTCCAGGGCCACCTTCATTCCCTCCGGCCGCAGACCCCGGGGAGCCCTCCACACCCGCACCTCGGGAAGAGGGACTTCCAACAAGAAATGAAAAGCCTCCTGGAAACTTAAGCGCGAGTTCTCTCAGCAGCTGCCGCCGATCGCGAGCCCAGACCTCCTCTGGCTTCCCCGGGCACCGCGTGCGGGCCGGGATCCCGACCTCGGAGCGGCAGCCACACGCCGCTCCAGGGGCTCCAGCTCGAGCGGGCGCGGGCCCCGGCCCCGGCTCAGCCGGAGCCCCTCGGGACGGGAGGCGCCGGGCCGGCGGCGGCTCCCCGGCCCTCCCGGGCACGACCGCGCCGCCGCTCCCCGGCCCTCCCGGGCACGACCGCGCCGCCGCTCCCCGGCCCTCCCGGGCACAACCGCGCCGCCGCTCCCCGGCCGAGGCCGGCCGGCCCACGGAGGAAAGTACAAAGGCGGGCGACCGGGCCCCGGAGGGAGGGAAGGAGGGAGGGAGAGAGGGCAGAGGGAGGAGGGGTGACGAAGGGGGGCCCGGGCGCGCCAGACGCGAGGCGCCCGCCCCTGCCACCCCTGCCCGCGGGCCCGGCCGCCGCAACAAAGACCCCCGACCCGGCCGCCTCCCTTCCGAGCGCGGAGGCGAGACAGGGAGCCGCGCCCCCAGGGCTGCATTACCTGGTTGCAAAGGGTTAAGCGGTCCTGTCAGCCCCAAGTTCATGGTTTGGTTCCTTAGCAGGGCTCACGACGGGGGGGGGGGGGGGGGGGGGG
>JAPYYM010002752.1:0-11915 GCA_028534135.1 Potos flavus
ATGTCTTCTGCCCATTTTTTGACATGATCATCTGTTTTTTGGGTGTTGAGTTTGAGGAGTTTTTTATAGATCTTGGATATCAGCCCTTTGTCTGTAGTGTCATTTGGGAATATCTTGTCCCATTCTGTGGGTTGCCTCTTTGTTTTGTTGACTGTTTCCTTTGCTATGCAGAGGCTTTTTATCTTGATGAAGTCCCAAGTTCATTTTCGCTTTTGTTTCCTTTGCCTTTGGAGACATGTCTTGAAAGAAGTTGCTGTGGCCGATGTTGAAGAGGTAACTGCCTATGTTCTCCTCTAGGATTTTGATAGATTCCTGCCTCGAGTTGAGGTCTTTTATCCATTTCGAGTTTATCTTTGTGTATAGTGTAAGACAGTGGTCGAGTTTCATTCTTCTATACATAGCTGGACATTAGGAGAAGGAAAGGAAAAGTGAATTGGGGGAAATCAGAGGGGAAGACAAACCATGAGAGACTGTGGACTCTGATAAACATACTGAGGGTTTTGGAAGGGAGGGCGGTGGGGGGGTTGGGTGAGTCTGGTGGTGGGTATTAAGGAGGGCACGTATTACATGGAGCACTGGGTGTGGTGTATAAACAATGAATCTTGGAACACTGAAAAAAAAATAATATTAAAAAAACAATAAATCTAACATAAAAAAACTAATGATGTACTATATGTTGGCTAACTGAACATAATAATAATAAAAAAAGATAATCACGTAAATATATACGCAAGTATATATTTACAATTTGTTTAATTATCAATTTATTATGTAACCATTCATTATGATTCATTATTTATAAATATTGTTTTTACTAGACAGCAACATTATTGACGACAAAAATAATAAAAACTTTGTTGAGCATCAAAAAAAAAAAAAGAATTGCACTTCTCAGGAAATCTTTAATTCTCAACTCCTTTGGAAA
This sequence comes from Potos flavus, assembly GCA_028534135.1. NCBI lineage: Eukaryota > Metazoa > Chordata > Mammalia > Carnivora > Procyonidae > Potos > Potos flavus. The sequence goes on from JAPYYM010002752.1 coordinate 926, forward strand.
TAGACTCCATTTTTATAGGGTTGGTGGTTCTGATTTTTCTTTGTTTTAACCTTATGAAAGATTAATAAGTTCCTACTTCCTCACAGTCCCCTCCTATCCCATTGGGGATATTTTCATTTGTTGTGTTAAAAGATGGGCTCTGGAGCCAGGCTGCTTTGCATCTTTACTAAACTCTTCGGACCTCAGTTTTCTCATCTGGAAAATGGAAATAACAATAGAAATTGCATTCTGGTGCTGCTGTAAGGATTAAATCAAGACAGTAAAGAACCTAGCATACTGCTAGTACATAGCAAGCCCTCTATAAATGCTAGCAATTCTTACCCCACAGTATCCTAATTATCCAGAATGCTAAGTTGCCTTTTTAGCTTAACTTTGAATAGCAGGGAGCACCTATTCCATTCACATTCCCTCATCCAAGTTTCATTACTCTGAGTCATGAAGAAAGTAGGGGAAAAGTTTATAGAACAGAATTCTGGCTTAATTATATTTGCAATTCCCATGGTGCAATCTTTAAGGTACCATTTATCTACAATTTTTAATCAAAATTTTACCCATTATACATCAATGTGTGTAGTGAAAGCCTAATACCTCCATCCATGCAATTGCCAGAATGTTCTGATTCATTTGGGGTGGTGATACAAAGTTTAAGGTTTGGTTGGGCCCAAGTACTCATGGCAGTGATTTCTAAAGGCATGTTGAATTTGCCAGCATTTGGCTGTCAACGAAATCCTTAGTTAGAATAAGTTAAGATATGAGAGGCTCGTGTGCTCATATCTGAGTCAATTATTCATGATATGAATGGCCACTTACCATCAAGAACCTATTTAATAACACTCACTCTCTCACACTCTCTCTCTCTCTCTCTTTCACTCTCAAATAAATAAATAAAATCTTAAAAAAGAAAAAAAAAAGGGGGAGGCGGGCACCTGGGTGGCTCAGTTAAGTGTCTGTCTTCAGGTCAGATCATGATCTCAGGGTCCTGGGACTGAGCCCCAGGATGGGCTCCCTGCTCAGTAGGGAGTCTGCTTCTCTCTCTCTCTCTGCCCCTCCCCCTGCTCATGCTCTCTCTCACTCTCTCTCAAATGAATAAATAAAATCCTTAAAAAACAATTTAAAAAATTAAAAATAGACCATTTAATAACAAAACGTGAATCTAGTCTCTATCATTTTGTTTAGATGCTATCCCCTTAATACTGATTAATGCAAAAATTTAATTCGTACCATGTTGCCTTTAGAATTCTACCCACAACTTTTGAGGTATCAAGATAGATCACTCTTGACAAACAGCAGACCTTTCCAAAGTACCACAGGGAGAGAAACTTTTCAGAAACCAGGGGTTCTGTAAGGAGACGGACATAATAGCTCATTTCCCAATGAAACTGGCAGGGGTCAATGTCTTCCAGTTAAGTCTGAGGAAAAAGCCATTAGATTTCTTCATGACATTTCAGAGTTCGGATGACCTTCAATTAGAGACAAAGAACACCTGAAAATAGATAACATCTGCTCACCCTGAAATATCCAGACAAACCTGAAAATATTCAGAACTACCCATATATTCATTGAATGAAGATTGTACCTCCATCCCACTTGCAAGACCTATTTCCTGAGAACTCAGCAGCAAGATACAAATAACAATAAAAGGAAATTAAGAAAAAGAATAACTGGTTAATTGCTTACAGAGAAATAGAACCCCCCCAAAAAGTGAAAGACAATATACAGAATGGGAGAAAATATTTGCAAATTATTTACCTGATAATATACAGAATATTTCAAGAACTCTTACAACTCAACAAAAAATAAACAACACAATTAAATGATGAGCAAAGGACATGCATAGACATTTCCCCAAAGAAGATTTACAAATGGCCAATAAGCACATGAAAAGATGTTCACCTTCATTAGCCATTAGGGAAATACAAATTAAAACAGGAGATACCACTTCACACCTATTAGGACATGTGAAAATTAATAAAGGGAAATCCCACTAAAGTAGAGTCCTGAGGCTAGTAAGGCGAGGCATACAGAGGCAGTATAGGGAAAACGAGAGAGATTTAATTCCTGTACAGTCACGGGTGGGAAGCAACGGTGCAAAGTTTCCATACCTCCTTCTCAGAAAGAGAACAAAGGAGAGAGAACAAGTCTTCGGGGAGTAATAGTTGTTTGAGCAAAAACAGAAGAAACAGTTTACCCAGAAATAACAATTTTAAGCCTGCCTGCACAAGTATTTGTTTTTCAGGTGCCCTAAAATATGTCAGCCACTAAAGACTGATGACCACAAAATAACGATATTTTTCTTGTCAGCTCCCTTATATACAAGCTATCTCTAATAAACTCCACCTGTTTTCTTTCGCTTGAGTTCAGTGTTCATTTCTATGACATTGAGACTCAAGAACCTGGTTTCAGAGGTCCCGCAACAATACCACTCAGTACCAATTATGGCAGAATTATCAATTACAGACCCCAAAAGAATAATCATCAATTATAGGCTCCCAAAGGGAAAAGACGTAGGTTGCATCTCCTCCAAGAAATTGACCACTCCCCTGCAACTCAACCAATGAGAAATCGTCGTCAACCTGAATTCTTGCCTTCTCCAACAGTCTTTCATTCAAAATAATCCCTCCTAACCTAAATAAACCCATTTTTGCTGGTAAAATAATTGCTTCATTGTTAACATTATGGTTATAATAATTTTTCAAAGGAACTTAACAAATGTTGGTGAGAATGTAGAAAAATCAGAACCCTTGTATAGAGCTGGTGGGAATGTGAAATGGTGTAGTCACTATAGAAAACAGTTTGCCAGCTCTTTAAAAAGCTGTTACACACAATTACCCTAAGACCCAATAATTTCACTCCTAGGTGTATGCCCAAAAGAACTGAAAACTGGGATTCAGATACTTGTACAGCAATATTTTCAGCAGGATGATTCACAACAGCCAGACGACCCAAGTATCCAACAGATGAATGGATAAACAAAATGTGTTCTATATGGGTCATGCCATATGAGTCAGCCATAAAATGTAATGACCTTCTGGCTGGAGCTGAGACCGTGCAGAGGGGGGGTCAGGAGCCCACATCTGCCATGCCTGCTTTGGCCTCAGCTAGCCTCTTGCTTGTGGACTCATCCTGAGACTCATTTCTGCCCCCAAAGACAGCCTTAGTGCCTGCTGGCCGCCAGGGATCCCAGTTCAGCAAGCTCCACACACTTTCCATGCAAGCATCCTCTGAATGCCACTTCTCACCAGAGCAGGGAGGGGCAGGCATCCTTTTAATAAAAGAAAATGACGCAGTTCTGATACGTGCTATGATATGGATGAACCCTGAAGATGAGATAGGGAAGCTGAGGGGACTCTGTTTGTAGAAAGGCTCTATCTCTGCTGTTTTTCTGTTAGGCCCCATTTCCCCGTGTTCTGTATTTTGCATCTGTGTAACCCAAAGGAGCTATGTTCCCAGTCCAAAGGGGAAGCACATCAATTAGTCATTCTCTGAGTTTTTCCCAGGCCCCCAAACACCTGATAACATCTAAGAAGAACCAGGTCCCAAATACGTGCCAGGACATTAGATTCAAACAAACCTCAGCCAACACTAATATCGATACCCCCTACCTTTGATGATTTATGAAATAACACCTCTGATTTACCTGTCACTTGCCTTTGATCAGACCCTACCCTGAATTCCTGAAGGAGCATGTACTCTGGACCCCTTGCCCCTAACTCCAAGCAACAATGAGATTTGTTCTCTTTTCCTTCCCTAGTCTCCTGGACGTTCTGTCTGCCATAATTGATCACTATTCAGCAACCTCTGCTTTTACTTTCTCCAGCTCGAGTTTGATGTTTATCCTATGCAAAGCCAAGGACCCTCTTGGCTGGACCTGTGGGGACCCCCTCTGGGTCCTCGGACCCAACTTTCTTGCATCAAAAACATTATGCTAAGTGAAAGTAAGCGAGACACAAAGGGCCACATACTGTATGGCTCCACTTGCACAAAATACATAGAATAGGCAAATTTATAGAGGTAGAAAGTAAATAGGTTACCAGGACTTGCGGGGGTCAGGGATAGGGAGGGATTGCTTAATGCTTACAGAGTTTCTCTTTGGGGTGATTAAAAATTGGGGAATATATATAATGGTGTTGTTTGCACAACATTGTGAATATAATTAACACCACTGAACTGTGTGCTTACAATGGTTAAAATGGCAAATCTTATGTACAGTTTACTACAATAAAAAATTATGTTATTAGGAAGAATTCGTTTCCCAAAGGAAAGGGGATGCCGTTAGCAGAGTAAAAGAAAAGTCATTACATAAAACCCAAAGTAACTACTCCTCTAGGAGATACTTGAAACTGCTTATATTAGCTTTAATGTAGCCCTCAATATTCATTTTCATCCGAAACACGAGTACAGGGAGTCGGGGAGAAGAGGAAGAGTGTAACTGGCTTAACTGTCTCCTTGCCTAGAATGCCTAATTCAATTCTTGCATTTCTTCATAGCAAGGGGGGATATGAAAATGGAAATCTCAGAAACCCCTCGAGGCGATGCTTATTGTTGCTGCCAAGTGTATTTATTTGGTTTTAATAGCACTGCCTTCTTATTAAACTGAGAATACAAATAGGATCATATCTTATTGATTTGCGGTAAATGCTCAGCTCCCAATACTAGATTAGCAGGAAATTCTGTTATTTTCTCTTGGCAGATGAGCTCCTACTGAACTCTCCCAGAATCAACCACAGGGGTTCACACTGCTCAAAATGCCAAGGGAAGAAGTCCAGCTTCCATTCTCAAGAGGGTAACTAGCTCAGGACACATGTGTGATTCCTCCATACCACCACAAGATGGCGCTGTCAGATCACACAGAAGCATAATGAGCGCTGTTTTTCAGAGAGTGAGTCTTGGTCTCCCTTAGGGCCCAATTCTTTCAGTTCCCATACCAAGACTAAGATGCCCCCAAGACTGGTTCTGGCATTTGCTATTCCCTGGCCTTTCCATGGGATCCACATCACCCAGAGGCCTTAGAAGTCCACACAGTACAAGAGACCTATAATAGGGTTACTTGCCCTCCTCGTAAGGAAGCTTCCCTTCAGTTATGCCAGAGCACCTGCACCTACCTTTTAGGATGACTAGTTTCTTTCTGTGACACAGAGATGATGTGAGGACATCCCCTCAGTGAGTCAACAGAAAGGGGGATAAGACAAAACAAATTTCACCTTTGGGGACGTTCTAGTCCATTAGAAAATGCCTCGAGCACTTTTTCCTCTGACAAAGGTCATTCTAAAATGAAAGCTGCCTCCAGGATCTCCTGGGTTCACAAGATGAGGCGGCCCTGTTCCCTGCCGGCATGGGGGCAACTCAGAGAGGCCATATTCTCACTGTTGAATATATCAACAGCAGAAAACATCCACAGCAACCCAATTGGGCTACAAATGGCTGCAGTTATTTTCATCAGGAACATTATGAATGCAGGTGAAACCTCATTTCTGCTTTCCATGTCATCTGAGGACACCAGAAATCAAAGCATAGAGTTTGGGGAGGGTCCTTGAGAAGGTCACAAAGGTAGGCAGGCTATCAAATGAGGTAGCATAAACTAGAAATAGCTGGGAAAAAAGAAAAAGATAATAAGCCAAAACTGCTAACCAGCACCCTTCTCTCTCTTATACACACACACACACACACACACACACACAGGCTCTGGGTCATGTATCTCTCTGCCTTCTAGGGGATATCCTTGGCCTTGAACCACATTCTCCTCCTCCCCCTCCTCCTCCTCCTCCTCCTCCTCCTTCTTCTTCTTCTTATTCTTCAATTAAGCTTTTTCTTTTCAGAAAATTGTAGACTCACATGCAATTTAAGAAACAACCCAGAGGGCCATGCGGGTGGCCAGCTGTTTGAGCTGGTTGAGTCATACCCTTGATCTCAGCTCTGGGCTTGATCTCAGGGTCGTGGAGCCTATGAAAGAGAAAGGAACGAAACAAAATCAAATGAAATGAAACAAAAAGAAAAGAAGAAGAGAAGAAAAGAAAAGAAAAAAGAAGAGAGAAGAGAAGAGAAGGAGAGGAGAGGAGAGAAAAGAAAAAAGAAAGAGGGAAGGAGAGAAGGGGGGAGGAAGGGGGAGCAAGAGAGAGAAAGAAAGAAAGAGTACAGAGACATCCCTTCTGCCCTTTATTCAGAATCCTGCAATGAGAACATTCTGCCAAACTACAGTGCAGTATCACAACCAGGATACTGACATTGACACAGTCCCATACAGAACATTTCCATCACCACAAGGGTCCCTGTTGTCCCCAGCTACCCCCTTCCTAAACCCTGGCAACCACTAATCTGTCCTCCATTTCTGTAATTTGTCATTTCAAGAATGTCACATAAATTAAGTCATACAGCATGGAACCTCTTGAGACTGGCTTTTTTCACTCAGCATAATTTTCTGGAGAGTCTCACAGGCTGTTGGGTGTTCGTTCCTTTTTATTGCTAAGTATTACGCCGTGGACCCGCATTTTTTAACCTGGATACCTAACTAGGGATGGAGAAGGGGAGCACAAAGCAGGAGGGCTCCGCCCCTCCCTCTCTCCCAGGTCCAGAGCCACTGCCAGACGTGTAGGGCGGGGCACAGATCAGGACCGCCCTGGAGGAGGGGGAGGTGCGCGGGCGCGGGGCGGGGCGGCGCGGGCGCGGGGCGGGGCGGGGGCGGGGCGGGGCGGGGCGGGGGCGGGGCGAGACCGCCGGGATGAGGGCGTGGCGGGGCTCTGGGGACCTGCCCGGGCCGCGCCAGTCCACGCGGCCTGGCAGCGCAGAGCGCAGTAGGGGCTCTCCGCCCAGCGGACGTGTGGGAGCGCGGGGCCCCGGGACCGGAACCCAGCGGGGACGCTGGGAGCTTTGCTCCCGAAGGCGGAGATCTGAGTCCTGCCGCTGCTTCTCCGGGGCCTGCGCTGCCGGCAAGGTGAGTGCCTTCCCTCGCTGGGGTACTGGGGCTTGGGGGGAAGGGGCACTTTCCGGGGCGCTGCTGTCCGCGCCGCGGGCCACTCACCGTTCGACCCTGGGATTGTACTTACGTGTTACCGCATGCTAGGTCCGGTTATAAGTGCTTAGCCGTATCGTCTCCTTTAATGAGCCCTCTGCCCTAGGAGGTACGTGGTGTGATTACCCTCGTGTTAAAAATGAAACGGGAGCCCAGGATCAGTTTGGACGGGGGATGGGGGGGGCGGGGGGGAGGGTAGTGCCATCATTTAGGCCAAGGTAGCACAGGCCAGGGCTGTGCTGGCCGCAGGGAGCCGCCTCTGCTTTGGCTCATGGCAGCCTGTAGCAGATCCTAGAAAAATAGTCTTCAGCCTTTTGTCTTTCTGAGAATATTAACTAAAGGAATATGTATTAAACGAGACGTCGGCTAGCAGTGCTGTTTATAGTTGGGAGGGGAAACAGAAATAACTTAGATGCCTAGTAAGAGAAATAGTCACAAATGGGCATGCATACATGTTGAGAGATTATCTAGCTGTTGGAATAACTGACTCCAGAGCCTGTCTACATGGAAAGAGGTATAGGAACTGTTAACCTTAAAAATAAAAGTGACAGTTATGTTACCAGCAAAAAAAAAAAAGGGGGGGTTTATTTGGGAACTGCAGAGATTTGCCATCTGGAACAAGCAAATTCGGGTAAAGTCATAGGCAAGTGCTCAGAAGAAAGGGGAGGAATGCTGGCAGAGGGGAGTTTGGGAAGGCTGTTATAACCAGAAAGTCCACTGGAGCAAAGCCAGAGTTCCAAGTATACTGGGTTCTCATTGGCTGAGTATGACCGCCTCCCATTGGCTGGACTGTTGCTAGGCCAAGAGGAAACCTTTCTACTTCCTGTCGGGACAGTTAGGTAGTATCTCTGTGCGAAGTCCGAAGTGCGTCTGTCTCTTCCTCTTGGATTTGCAGTTGACCCAGCGGTGGTGTGCAAGGGCTACTCCTGCTGGCCTCCGACTCCACTCTAAATGACCTTTCCTTTTATTAATTTTTACAGAAATCAAATGAAAACATAAAATAGTTTCTGGGTGCTGATTAAGATGAAGTAATATGCATAAAAATATCAGAGCCCCTTTGGTGTGGTATGCATAGTTTAATAACCTGTTGACCAAAAAAAAAAAAAAACCAGTTATTTTACCAGCAAAATGAGTGTACTCAGGAATAGCAGAGGAATTGCACTGTGGGACCTGCAGGCTATGGCAAACCATAGGTCAGTCTGGAGAGCAAAGGAGAGGAGCATTACTTTATAGAGAAAAAGGAGAAAGTTGGGAAGGACTGCTTCGAACAAAGGTCTTCTGAGCCTGTGGGAGGAAGGCAGGAGTTCAGAGTGGTGATGGTTTCTGGTGGGCCGAGTTGTGGCAGTTTCTTACTAACCGGGCTGTTGCTGGTCAAAGAGAAAAAAAAATTTTTTTCCCTCCCACTGGGGCTGTAAATTGAACGTCTTCCTGTTCAGGAATGTAAGGATGTAAGGTAAGCTGTGAGGGGAAGTGTGTGGGTGAGAGGTCCCCCTACAGGGTGTCCTGACTCCACTTCAAATGAGATTTCCTTTTATTAACTTTCACACACCACGTGGTTCCTTTTTCTTATTGAGCTGGGTAAGTGCCTCCTTCCTAACAAAGGAAACTGTCTCTGTGCAGCGCGGTGTTAAGGAAGGTGGGTGGCGGGAGGGGTGAAGAGCACCGGACAGCTAGTAAAGAGCCTGGCTTGGAGTCTCTTCTCTGATTTTGGACAAGTCGTTCACTTCTTGGGCCTGTGTCTTACCCTCTACAAATAGGAGAATGGACGAGATGGGGAGTCATGAACTCAAATGCCTCAGGTAGCCAGGTGTGTGATGTAAATACGAAACTGGGCCAAGCAAAACAGCAGGGAACAGTGAGGCCTGGGGATGCAAAAGAATGCATGCCTTGTCATGGGCATCAAAATTAAAGCATTTTATCCAAACCAAAATGGAATCTCAGGATAAGGTGTTCCGGGAGCCTGCAGTGACACTGATAACCTTTTAAAAAGTAATCTGATCCTATCATTCCCCTGCTTAAAATGCTCCAGTAGCTCTCTCTTAGGCTGAGTAAGATCCTTGCCACGTCCTACAGACCCCACCTCACCTCTCTGACCACGTCTCCCACCATCCAACTTTTTTTTTTTAAACCGCAGGCCAGTCAAACAGGCTTTCTTGAACACTCCAGGCCAGCTCCTACCCTTCTTACTTGCCATTCCCTCTGCCTAAACCTCTGATCTTCGCATGACTGAGTCCATATCATCATTCACATCCCTGTTCCCAGAGGTACTTTCCTGGAGCTCCTATCTAAACTAGCAAATGTACCCCTGGCCATTTTAGCCACAAAAGTACTTTATTTTCTTATCACTATCACTATTACTTAGCATTATTATTAATACTTATCACTATCTTGAATATTATGGTTGCCTTCTTTGCCTGCTGGTTTTGGCTGCGCAGCCCCCTGCCTCCCCCTCACCCCCCAACTGAGAGTATAAAGTTCCATTCTCGCCTGTCTTGTTCACTGCTGTGGCCTCCCCACCTGGCACAATACTTGGCCAAAGGGTGAGTCGTCCTATGAGTCGGCGACCCAGCTGAATGAATGCATAGATTGAAATTGCGTCCCATTCACTGCTGTTCATGGAGAGTCAGCTCCAAACGGCTTAACCACGATTCCAAATTTTCTCTCCCATATGAAGAAGTCTGAAGGTTGGCAATTCAGAACCATCTCACAGCTCCAAGGAAGCATCAGGAATCCAGGTTCCTTTCGTATCTCTGCTCTACCATCCTTAGTCCAGAGCGTCTACCCCCGTGATAACAAGATGACTGAGGGAGCCCTAGCTGTCATTCCACAGTGCGGCTCAGAGGAAGGCCAGCGACAGGGGCTGAAATGCTACCTCCACCCTCCCCGCCCCCCGGGTCAGCCCCTTTAAGGATATGTCCTAGGAGCCGCACATAATGGCTTCTGCTTCACTTCTTTGGCCACCCCCAAGTGGAAGACTGGGAAATGTAGGGATTGGCTGGGCACACTGACACCTGAATAAATTCAGGGACTGTTCATAAAAAACAAGAGGGGATGTTGGTAGCCAAAGAGGCAGATTCCTAACTGTTCAGTCAGTAGTCAATTTGAGCAAATGGGTAGGATTTAAACCTGCCTTTGAGGTATGATGGTGTTTGGAGTTTCCACCCTCTGTCTGACCAGAGCTCTTTGCCCCTTCTCCAGGTTAAGCATCCCACCTGCCCTCAACTCAGCCCCAGCTACGATTATTTAAACCTCTTTTTCTTTCTGTCCCCAGGACACCCAACCTGGGTGAGAGCCCATTCCCCTGCAGCCCACCCTAACTTCTTGGCAGGATTCTGCATACCTCAGCCCTTGACCTGGGGCTCCCGGACAGCTGGAGGTGTGGAGAGCCCAGGAAGAAGCTAATTCAGGCTCTGCTCCAGATTCCAGTCATGACCATGGATAAGCCTGATTTCTGTCTCTCTGTTCTTCTTGTTACCCGATAAAGATGCTCTGATATGTTCAAATTGTCATTTGATACAACATGCATCACACAGCATCTCCACACTGACCCCGAGCCACAGGCTCTGGGCTGTTTCTTCCGGCAGAGGGAGTAGATTTGTTGGAGGTGTCTTGTCTCTCCCAGAGTGAAGATGATTATTTCAGAGCTGGCTAGCCAGAAGTGAGGATTCAGGCCTCTCTTATGCCTTTGAGGCCTTTTCGGGAGAACTAACATTTTTCCAGAGCCTTATTACATGCAGGCCACCATATGTATGTCTTGTCTGTCTTGCTCTTCTTGGCCGTGCTGGGACTTTGCAGACCGCAGTAGACATGGTAACTGTGAATTTCTTACCAACGCCCCTGATCTTCGTCTGTTCAGCTGTGTTGATTATTGTGGGGGGAGGCATGGAAATGTGGGAGAGGGAGGAAGGACACAGAGGCATGCCTCCTGCTTCTTACCATATCTCATTTTCTAGGACCTCTTTGTTTTAACTACCTTCATGGAAG
>JAPYYM010002753.1:0-11912 GCA_028534135.1 Potos flavus
CGCCTGGGTGGCTCAGTGGGTTAAAGCCTCTGCCTTCGGCTCAGGTCATGATCTCAGGGTTCTGGGATCAAGCCCCGCATCGGGCTCTCTGCTCAGCAGGGAGCCTGCTTCCCCCTCTCTCTCTCTGCCTGCCTCTCTGCCTACTTGTGATCTCTCTCTCTGTCAAATAAAGAAATAAAATCTTTAAAAAAAAAAAAAAAAAAATGAGAAAACAAGTCCAGGAAAGGTGAGGAATCTGTCTAAAGTCTAGGATTGCCAGTAAAATAGAGAATGTCCAGTAAGTTGTAATTTCACATAAACATGAGCAATTCTTTTAGTAAGTTAAGTCCTAAATATTGCATGAGAATATTTATACTAAAAAGTGTTTATCTAAAATTCCAATTTAACTGAGTGTACTGTATTTTTATTTGCTGAATCTGGTAACCATATTGAAGTGCCACCGTTAGTAAGTGGCAGAGCAAGGATGAAAATCAAGTCTTTACTTGCAGCGATCACACTATGAATTTTAAATGCGCCAAGTGTTTTTTGGGAAACGTAGCTTTGACGGCTTAACTTTTTCCCTGTTTTGTGGTCTGTTGAGGTTTTCTACTCTTTGAGTTGGTTTTGGTAATTTATGTTTTCTTGGAAAATCCTGTATTACATTTAGATTTTCAAAGTAGTTGTCATAGTGTGTTGTCTTAATTTTAAAATCTTCTTAGTGTTTGTAATTTTATCTTTTTGTTATTCTCGAGGCATTTACTGTCTTTTCTCTTGTCAAAGGTGTAGCCTTTCCATTGTTTGAAACCTACTCTCAAGAACAAACTTTATCATTTATGACCATGATTTTTTTTGTTCCATATTTCAATAATTTCTGGTTTTTTAAAGTTACTTCTATCTCATGTAATATTACTTTATACTCCTATTTTCTTGGATTAGAGGTTTAGTTCATTATTTGAAATCTTTCTTGTTTTCTAACACCTAACGTGAAGATCACACATTTTTACTAGATATCACTATTCGGCTGATTCCCATAAGGTTTTAATATGTAATCATCTTATTTTTTCTAATTAGAATTCTAGTTTTGATTTTTTAAATTCACAGATGATTTAGAAAAGAGGTTTCAAAATTTTCAAGTGGATTTTTTAATGTGTTTACTTTTTTTTTATGTGTTTACTTTTTACAGACTAAATTTTTCTTGGCATTTTCTAGTTTCACTCTGATTTCTACTTGTTTGAAAAAATAGCTGATATTTTTCTTGTGCCCTAATAATGTATAATCGAAGTTTTAAGGGTGTTTGAAAAGAATGTACATTTTCTATTTGAGAATGAAATTTTGTGTGTGTATACGTGTATCGAGACAAGTTTGTTAATTTTTATTCAAGCCCTCTATAATTTTATCATATTAATCTATTAGATTCTATAAGTTCTGAGAGAAGTATATTGAGATTTCTTGATATGATTGTGAATTTGCCTGTTTGCATTTCTAGAAGTTATTGCTTTATATATTTTAAAATATATATTATATTGCTTTATATATTTTAAAATATATGTTATATTACAGGTTCATTAAAGATTTTTGGCTTTTCAAATGTTTTTGTGGATTTTACCTTTTATCATTACAAAATATATTGTTTTACAATATTTTTAGCTTCAAAATCCACTTTAGATGATATAAACGAATACTGCCTTCCCAGTTTTCTATTTGTTTGCACTTATCATCCCTCTTTTTAGCCTTTCTCCATCGTTCTTAGATATATACATAAACATAAAATTGGAGTTTGCTTTTCCACCCAATCTTGGGGTCTTTGCTATTTTTTAAAAACAGCTTTTTTAAGTATAATTGATGGAAAATAAACTGTACATATTTAAAGTGCACAATTATACACTCATGAAATAATCACAATGATGGTTTTTAATGACTGGCTAATGATTTCTTGTCATTATGTTTTAGTAGAGATAATTAAATACAGTGGCTATAATTGAAATAAAAGACATATTTGGCCTTTTTAAATCTTATTTTGTGCTTTTAGTATTATTATGTATTCTTTGTTCCTGTTTTCTTCCTTAACCAATTTTTACGCATCAATAGACTTATTTTTGTTACTGTTTTGGCCTCTGGTGATTTGGAAGCTTTTCTAGATGTTTCTGTTTTAGTGGGAATGTGCATTTTAAAGAGTATATTCAAGTCTGTATTTCTCTATCAATATATTCAATGTCCCAATTTCCCAAGAGGAGACTTTTTGGTATAGTTTTTATCCAATTCAGCTCCAGCCATGTACCCCACAGGAAAATGAAACTGATAGGTTACTTCTCCATTCCTTCTGTCCCTCTCCCACCAACTCCTGCGTTTTGCTGGAATCCTTCGGAGTTGTGATTCCTCTTTTATTTTTTATTTTTATAACTTTTAATTCCTTATACTGAAGCTTATATTCATCTATTCTGATTTGGCTGTAACTGTCACTTGCTCAGTTCTCCCAATTGCTGTCTCCATGCCTTTGTTCTGTTTCTTGCTTGTTGATGCTTCTGGGCCTGGACTCCCTGTTTTGCCTTCCCCACTCCAGTCATCACTCTGAGGGCTTCATCACCCATGCTGGTGACCCAGCCCATGTTCTCTGAGTCCACGCCCTCTTCTCCAGTGGAGTTTTCTCAGTGTTCCTTCAGTCTCTCACTCAGGTGCCTGTGCCCATGCTGTGTCATCAACAGTAAGTGAAATCCATTAGCCATTGTGACCTCATCCCTCCCTTGCTCTAGTTCTCCCTTGCTCCCTTGCTCAGCTGCTCTCCAGTCTGATCGCACCACTCTTTCTTCTCCATGACCTTCTCATGTCCTCCTCTCCCTGCTCATCCAGCTTGGATTCCAGGATCCAGCCCTATAGCTTCCTTTCAAATCCTTATAACTCACTTACGCTCTTGTACTCCCTCCTTGTAGGAGTTGAATAGTGACCCCTCCCCAAAGGTATGCTTGGAGTCTATAATGTGAACTTATTTGGAAAAACAGATCTCTGCAGATGTAATTAAGTTGAGGAACTTGAGATGAGATTGTCCTAAATGAGGACGGGCCCTAAATCCAATAACAAGTGCTTAGAAGAGAAGACAAGGGGAAACAGACACCCAGAGAGAAGATGGAGGCAGAGATTGGAGTGATATATCTATAAGCCAAGGATTGCCAACAGCCACCAGCAACTAGGAGAGAGGCATAGAGTGACTTCTCCAGGGCCTCCAAGAAGGACCCAACTCTGCTGGCTTCCTGATTTCAGACTTCTGGCCACTGGAACTGTGAGAGTATATCTCTGTTGTTTTAAGCCATCAATTTGTTACAGCAGCCCTAGAAATCTAATACATACCTGTTTAAGTACCTGACTGGAAAAGCCCTGAGCTATTTAAAACCAACTACTTGCTTATTCCCCACTTATACCACAGCAACCAAACATTACTGGGAAACCCTCTGCCAAGCCTTTGGGAGCTTGGACTAGCCAAGCACTTCTCGTACCTCAGTGGCACTCCTCAGTCAGCATCGCTGGCTCCTCCTCATGACCAGCAATGCCAAGAGTCCTGGGACTCTGCCCTAAAATCCCAGTCACAGGCTTCAGGAACATGGATATCCTCATATTTCTCATTGTTCTTTCCTCAACCTTAATTTATTGCTTGAAACTCCTGATTCATAGACCTAACATCTCCCTTGAATGCCTAATAGACATCTCAGATTTAACAGGAATGAACGAATCTTAATTGTCCACATTTCAGTAAATTACCTCAAATTCATGAGTCATCCTTTCTTCTACTTTCTCACATATCCCATACCCAAAACATCAGCTCTACCTCCAAAATTTCTCCAAATGCGATCACTTAGAGCCTCTCATTCTCTAAAGCTCCACTCTGAGCCACAATGATCTTTTCTAAGATTCATTAGGAACCCTGCTGGAGATTCTAGAATATAAATCTGATTGTGTCACTTCCTTCCTGAACTTTTCCCCCTCCTGTTCCCATTACACCCCTAGCCCTTCCCATTACACTGGGAGAGAAACTCAAACCCTGTTCTATGGTCCCACAAGATGCTGCCTACCTGTGGTGGTCAGGGTGGGCTAACTGCTATTAACAGATTTATTTATCCAGTACTCAACAATGGCTCAAAGAGTATAGTTTTTTGTTTCTTGCTCACTTACCAGCTTGGTGATCAGGTTGGCGAAATTCTACACCAACCATTCAGAGATACAGGTTGCCATTGTCTTTAACATGTGGCTCTCTTTCAAAGTGATCCTTGGGGCCATTTCCATTCTAACTTGCTGGAAGGGGAAATGAGGAGGGAGGAGTACATATGGATGTTTTTTAGGGAGCAGAACTGAATACAATGTTTACATTGCTCTGGCTGGAACTCTCATGGTCATACCCCATTTCCAGGTAGGCTGGGAAGGTGGTCTAGCCACATGCCAGGGAATAAGAGGAAGAAGCTGACTTCGGTGAGCTGGTAACCATCCCTGCCCCAGTGCCTCCTCCTGCCCAAGTTCCCCATGACCAGCCACAGTGGTTTTCTTTCTGCCTGAGGGGACACTCCATCCATTTTTCCTTCTCAGAGACTGTATCTTCTGCTCAAAGTACTCTTCTCTGAGTAGGGAAGGTTGCTTCCTCCTTACAGTTCGTTCTCAAATCAAATATCATCCCCAACTCTGCCAAAACAGCACTGAGGTCCCTCTCTTCCTCAGTACCCCACTAAATCTTTACAACACTAAGTCCTTGAATAGGAGCTTCTGGAGTTCTCTGTCTTGTCACTACTCCATGCTGGAACAAAATAGGGACTTAAATATTTCTTTGACTGACTTCTACTGTTTGAATAGTTCATCCTACCTTGAGATTTTTTTATTCTGATTTTTTTTTTTTTAATTAGAGTTCTCCCTTAAGTAATTTACTTAGAAATACGCTTAGGTGGCATACCTTGTAAGTCTCCTTGAGCTGAAAAAAAAAAAAAAAAAGAAAAAAGAAAAAAAACCTTTCTTTTCTCACATGAACATTTTATTGAATAGAATAAGAATCTTGGATCACATGCTTTTCTTGAAAAGCTAAATATATACTGAGCCACTATCTTCTGGTGTCCAAAGTTGCAGATGAGAAATCTGTTGCTGCGTAGATTCTCCTCCCTCTGAAACTCCCCTTCTCACTGTGTTTGGAAGCCTATAGGCAACTCTCTATCCTGAGTTCAAGAATTTTATCAGGTGTGTATCTGACTTTTCATTATTTCTTCCTGACACTGTATGTGCTTTTTCAATGCAAAAACGTATATCTTTTTCAACTCAGAGTTTTTTTCTATTTTTACATTCTCGCTCCTCCTGGGCTGTTCAGTACCACCTCCTGCAATTCTGCATTTGGCATCTCAGGTCTCCTGGGTCTATTCTCCACGTCTTTTGTTCTTTTTAACTTTTTTTCTTTGTATTTTTTTCTTTTACATAGTAAGATGGTTCTTTGACTTGATGTCTTAAATTACGAATTCTATTTTCAATCAAATTTTATTTTTTAGTTCTACAACTGCATTTTTCTATTTAGATTTTTAAAAAATTTACTCAAGCTTTTTAAAATTCTCTAATTGCATAGCTTTATGAGGTTCTGTGAATTTTATTTAATTTTTCTTCTGTTTCCTTCAGTAAAGCATCCTTGGTAGGAAGAGGTCTGGCTCTCTGCTTGGTCTTGCTTCATGCTCCCAACTCTTGACTTGAACTCATCCATTCCATGCCCTGCTGGTGGGTCTGGCTTCTACTAGCACATGCTCACATCAGGCTGAGGGCCTCTGACGGCAGACGTTTGGAGGACTGGAGGGCAAGAAGCAGGAGGAAACGAAGGGCTGTTTTGCTCTCCGTGCTGCCAGCAGTAAGTGGGTGGGAGCACAGCTGTCTCTGAGCCTTGGGGAGCTCACAGCTCAGTGTCTTGGGTCTGCTTGTGCTGCTGGGTGGTCAGATGTCTTCACTGCAGACCTTGCCAGAAAGGACTCCTCTGGCCTTGTCACTGGGGCCCACATCCTCCAGATGACAGAAGCACATCCCACTGCTCACCGCTGTCCAATCCTCTTGACACCTCAGACATGTGTTACAGCTTGTTAGGATTCAGCCTCAGGGCTACTCCCATCTTCATCATCAGTTTTGCTTTCTTGTTGAGCTACTGCTGCAGGGAATTTGATGATGGGAAATATGGGATAGAAATGTGGAGTGAGGCTGCCATCTTCTCAGATTTCCCTCTTGGCCCTTGCCCAGTGTGTACCGTAAATCATCTTCCCTTCCCTTGGCTGATGAACTCAGGTCTGGGCCAAGAACTGGTTGAGAACCAGGACTCTAAGGAACCATCAGTTGTTCCCCCAGGGAGGTGGATGAGATAAAGAAGTTAGGGCCAGAAATGGAAGGGGGAAAGATGGGCAACATCTATTGTCTTCCTTTTAGTGGCACTGTGGTCAGATGGGTATGAGACCTCCTATTCAATTGACCTTATCTCAGCAGCAACCAGAGGCAAACTGGGGCAGGAACAGACCAGTTGCTTGGGCCTCTGGTACAGGACTCGAACCAGAGAGATAGGAGGCTCTCAGAGGATTCCCACTCTCTAGTCTACTCCCCAGCTGGGGGAGTAGTTGGAAAACAACATTTTTCTGAAGTGAATTTTCCTGGAGTGGTCATTCTATTTTGCTTGGAGGACTTTAGCAGGTACATGTGGGAGGTAAATTGGCCAGAGATTTGGGATGCAAATCTTGGCCATCCCTCTTCTTAAAAAATGTAACAAGCATAGCTTTCTGATTCCTGAATAGGATTGAGGAATGTAATGTATTTGGAAAGCAGGTTAGAGTTCATCTGGGAAGAATAAATTGATTCTTTAGTGTTTATACGTCTTTAAGGCTTAGACAATCTATATAGTTTATCAGAGAAGAAGAAGGGTAATGCTTCTTTCTAAACCACACTGGTAAAAATCGAAAGTCAAGGAACACATTTGTAATAGAAGCTGAAGCAAACATAGATGATCCCCAAGACCTACCAACCCGGGTGCTGCTGGTATCCCTGTTCTAACTAAATCAGCTGTTTACCTGTCTGTCTCCTGTGTGCCTGGACGTGTGATACAGGTGAGGATACTGAGATGTATAAGACAAGATTCCTGTCCTCCAGAATTTCCCGTATTGGAAAAAGGACATGGATTGGGGAAAACCAAAAAAAAATACAAAGCAAACAATAAGTGGGATAATAAAGGGCAGTGTGGGATCTTAGAGGAGAGGAGACCCAACTCAGCCTGGGGCAGGGGTCAGAAAGGTTTCCATGGACATACTTAGAGCCGTATGGGGAAGCCAACTGCCTACCTTTGGACTGCAGAAGCCTGTGGTATTAAGCACAGGTAAGAAAATAATACAGCTCAAGAAAATCTGAACCACCTCCCTGACAACTTTACTCTCAGCCCCAGCACAGAGGCACCAGGTAGGTCTGGTCAGTGTTTAAATCCTAGAAGACTGTGGCTGGGGCCATGCACCTACACAGGTGACCAGGAGTAGTGAGCCAGGCGACAAAGGATAGAGCATAAAAAGCCGAGTGTACCGAGCAGCTTAGAGGGCAGGAGGAGGCCAAGAAATGGCAGCCAGAGACATGATTTCAGAGCCAAGGACTTGAAGGGGAGCAGGTTGGAGTGGAGGCAGGAGTGTCTGCAATGGCAACTGTCAGGAAGCTGACAAGCTGTACTTGCAGTGCGTGCAGTAAGGTTGCCAGAAAATGACTGGGACCACAGGCAAAGAGAGGCTTGAGGTGAATGATAGTTCCATCCAAGACTCCAAAGGATGGAGTGAGAGTCTCATGTAACAAACACTTTCCAAGTATCGATTTAAAAAAATTCCTTAAACTCATAAAAACTTCCTGAAAGACCCTATATATTCTTGAGTTTTGAATAGCAATTCCCAAATTTGAGAAAATATTCTCACCTTTTGGAGCTCTTTTGCTAGTGTCCTGGAGTCATTATCAACAGGAAAGAATCACTAAGCATAGGTCTTCTCTTCTTCCTCCTCCTCCTCCTAATGGCTTTATTGAAATATAATTTGCATACAATAAACTGCATATATTTAAGGTGTAAAATTTGATGAGTCTCGCATGTGTACACACTCATGAAAACAGCACCACAATCAACCTCAGAAGTTTTAACACACTGTTTTATAATTCCCTCCATCCTGCCCACCCATCTCTAGGCAACCAGTGGTCTACTGTCTCTCTTTACATGTTAGTTTACATTTACTAGAGTTTTATGTAAGTGCAGTCATATAGAATGAGCTCTTTTTTTGGTCTGGCTTCTTTCACTCAGCAAAACTATTTTGAGAGTCTTCCATGTTGCACATATCAATAGTAATTCTATTTTATTGCTGAGTAGTATTTCATCGTATGGATATACCGTGATTTGTTGTCTATTCACCAGAGAATGGGCATTTGGCTCATTTCTAGTTTGGGGCTATTACAAGTAAAGCTACAATGAATATTCATGTACAAGTCTTTGTGTGAACACATGCTTTCTTCTCTCTTGGGTAAATACTTAGGACTACAGCTGAATCACCTGACAAGTGTAAGTTTGACTTTTTAAGAAACTGCCAAATCATTTTCTAAGTGGTTCTTCTATTTTACTTACTATCAGCCCTGTGCGAAAATTCTAGTTCCTTGCCATCTCTTCACATAGGGAATATTTCTAATTTTACCCTTTTAATGGTTGTAATAGTATTTCATTGTGTTTTTAATGTGCATCTCTTCAATTAAAAAAATGATGTTGAGTTCCTCTTCATGTATTTTATAGCCATTTATAGATCTTCTTTGGTAAAGTGGCTGCTAAAATCTTGTGTCCATTGTTCAAATTGTTTTTTATTTTCTTATTGAATTTTGGGAATTCTTTAAATGTTATAGATACATTTTTTTAAAAATCAAATACATGGTTTGCACATGTTTTCTCCCAGTCTTTGGCTTATCTTTTCATTTCTTATCTGTGTCAGCAGAAGATTTTAATCTTAATGAACCCCAGTTTGTTAACTTTTTTCTTGAACAGTCTGTGGTTTTGATGTCATATCTAAGAAATATTTGGCTAACCCAAGGCACAAGTAGTATTTTAAGGAGTTTTGGTGTGCAAGTCTATCCAAAATTAGAACTCAAATACATTATTCAGGAAAAATCCCAAATCTCTGAGTTACTATTATTTTCTCTGAAACAGCTGCATTCTCTTGAGACTTGCTTCATAGGCTGTATCAGCCTTTGGAGCTGTTACCCAGAATTAGTGCCTCCCAGAGGCTCCGTTCTATTCCAGGTTATCAAGGGAAAATGTTCTCTCATGAGGACTGGAATGGATGCTTTCATGGGCACTGATCCTTGCCTCATTCTGCTACCCACTCATTCTCATGCTCATGACCCCAGTCGGTAGGGAAATAGATCTTAGAGAAGGGGGTGTGTTAAGGCCCAATGTGCTGTGCCTAGGATTTCCTGGCATGTGCCGCTGGGCCTGCTTAGGCCTCTATGCAACATCGACCATGTCCACAGAGAGGAAAACAGGAACCACCACCACTGAATGCCCGCTCTGTGAGTCAGCTCATGGAGTCTTTGCTGTGACCTGGGAAGAGAAACATTACTGACCCCACTTCATAGCAAGGACGTAGGCTCAAAGATGTGACGTGGCCTGTCCAACTTACCCTGACAGGAAGTGGCGGATTTGGGCTGGACCTTGTGTCAATCTAACCAGAAAGCTCCTCTGGGGCACAGGAAGCTGCTTCAGGGAGGGGTAACCAGCTTCCACTTGATGCATTCAAAGGGAGGGATACCCTCAGGGCGGGCCTCTGTTTCCTGTGGCTGTGGGTGTGGTCTCTGGGGCCACAGGGCCCATGGAAGGATCGCTCGCTGCCCTGCCGTCAACCTGCAGAGTAGCCCAGCACACCGGGAAGAGCCTGGGCTTTGGAGTCCGAGAACTAAGTTTAACGCCGGTCTCCCAGCTCATCGGCTGTGTGATCTCGA
Organism: Potos flavus; assembly: GCA_028534135.1. Classification (NCBI taxonomy): domain Eukaryota; kingdom Metazoa; phylum Chordata; class Mammalia; order Carnivora; family Procyonidae; genus Potos; species Potos flavus. Next base: position 9,958 of record JAPYYM010002753.1, read on the forward strand.
GTTAGCTTCTTAACGTCTCTGAGTCTCAGTCTTCTCGTCAGTTAGAAGTAAGGAAATTTGATATATCAAGTCCTGCTGCTTGGAGCAATGGCCGATGCAAAGCTGCCTTGCCCTGGAAGAGAGGCACGTGGATACAGCTGTGGGAAAGCCCAGGCCAAGGTGACCTCTGCTGCCCAGCTGTTTGGAAATACGCAAAACATCGCTATTGGCGAGGGACTATGAGCAACCAGTATGTGTTCTGGTTCTGGATAGTTGAGTTCAGAGACAGAGATTAAAAAAGTAAAGCTTCCTACTCAAGGTGAGGCTATAAATAAAAATTCTAAAACCTAAGAGAAAATCTAGTGCTAAAAAAGATTAACAATTGTGAGCTGAAATCAACAGATGAAATAAAAATGACAGTGTGAAAATTACTTTTAAAAAAGTATATTTAGGATCCTCAAGGGGATAAAGAAATGTCATCTATTAATAAAATAGAAATTGATAAAATTAAACAGGCAAAATGAAACAGGGCCAGTGGATATGAAAAAAATCATTTGAAATCCTGTTAATATAAGCAAATGGAACACGAAAATAAAAATTTTAGTGGAACCCGCTTCAGACTGAAAGCTGAAGAAACTGGAAGGTAGTAGACTTGAATTAATTTGAAACAAAGCATAAAAGGAATAAAATGAAAAATCAGTTGAGACATGAGACTTTGAAGTTTGTTAGATTAAAAAAAAGAGAGAATAAAGGAAATGGCCCAATTAAGTATGCATCTTAAAAAATAGAAGTAGAAAGCATAAGTATAGATCTTTCTGACCTTGGATTAGGTGATAATTTCTTACATGGCACCAAAAGTACAAGCAACAAAAGAAAAAATAAACTGAAAATCACCAAACTTAAAAAACTTTGTGCTGCAAAGATACACCAAGAGTGTGAAAAGACAGGTGGGGAAAATTTTTGCCAATTCTACATCAGATAAGGGACTGTATCTAGAACATATAAAGAATTTTTATAACTCAATAATAAAAAGATAAATAACCCAATTTAAAATGGGCAAAGGATCCGAATAGACATGTGTCCAAAGAAGATATACAAATGGTCAAAAGCACTTAAAAAAGATGCTCAACAACATTAGCCATCAGAAAACCACAATGAGATACCACTTCATACCTGTTGGACTGGCTAGAACCAAAAAGCCAGACAGCAAGTGTGAGAATGTGGAGAAATTGATGCTCTTACCTACTGTTAGTGGGAATGCAAAATGGTCCAACCACTTTGGAAAAGAGTCTAGCAGTACCTCAACAGGTTAAGTATATAAATTCTGTTCCTAAGAATACCCAAGAAAAAAAGCATATGTTCCCACAAGAACTTGTAACTGGATGTCATAAAAGCATTACCCATAATGGCCCCAAAGTGGAAACAATCCAAATGTTCATCAAGGATCACTGGATAAATAAAATGTGGTATATCCATACGATGGAATATTATTTAGCAATAAAAGGAATGAAGCACTGATACATGCTATAGAATCAATGAAACTTGGAAGTACTATAATTAGTGAAAGAAGAAGCCAGTCACAAAGACTACATAATGTGTGATTCCGTTTATAAGCAATGTCAAGGTTAGGCAAATCAATGGAGATAGACAGTAGATTAGGGTTGCCTCAGGCTGGGAGGGAGGCATCCAGGGAACCCTGATGAATGACTGCTACTGGGTATGGGTTTCTTTTTGTGGTGATGAAATATTCTAAAATTGGTGGGTGTGATGGTTGCACAACTTTGTGAATATATTATAAATCATTGAATTATACACTTTGAATGTGTGAACTACATGAATTATATCTCAAGAAATCTTTTTTATTAAAATAATTTAAAGATGGTGTGCCTGGGTGTCTTAGTTAAGTTCTGACTTCCTCTCAGGTCATGATTTTGGGGTCCTGGGATTGTGTCCCACATTAGGCTCCTTGCTCAGTG
>JAPYYM010002754.1:0-11909 GCA_028534135.1 Potos flavus
TATCATTCCTAGAGGATCTCCTTTCAGAACTATTCATTTTAAATGTATCTTAAAAATAGATTACAAAACCTTTTTTTAAACATATTTTCCCCCTCTTTTTGCCTGTCTTTTTCTTCTTTTTTTCCCAAGCTTCTCAAAGTGGCCAATTGAGCCTCCCAATAGAAATCAAATGCATCTCTGAACATCTAAATTTACTTTACACCGACTCTGCAGAAGGAAGGTCTCCATAACCCTTATAGAAGCAATATTCCTCTGATTTTTTTTTTTATTCCTTAAAAGTGCTTATCAAGATGAATGAGAACGGTGGTGTGTAATTTCAAAGATGAAATTGCTTTTCTCTCCAGCTTTCCCTCAGCGTTTCAAGGTCACCCGTAAAAGGCAAGTAAGCCTATAGTGCGCACCTTCTCCTGGGTTGTGTCGGGGCACGCTACCCTCTCTGTGAAGGAGCATGCCTTTAGATGCTCTGTTTTATTTTTCCTCTCCAAAGAAGGTGTGAAATTCCGACGCATTCACACATTGTTGGGTAAGCCGAAGTGTCAAGAGGAGTAAGTAACACCCTTCTCCTCCGTCTGCCACACTGTTTTCATGGCCCCTTTACTCAACTGCCCTCTGAAACCGAGGGAAGCCTGCCCACGCGTCCCAGCTCCGAGTCTCCTCGAAAGGGTGCTATTGTACAGATGTGTAATGCTAAATGGGACACAAAATCCCATCAGAACTGTGCCTTGTTTGATTTGATATTTAACAAAATACCAAAACACTGTGATCTGCTTTCTTCTCTCCAATCCCCTGAAGCTCACCACCACTTAAAGCTTTAATCTGAGGATTCCCATTTGACAACCCACTGATGCCCAAATATTCTCAAGCATCCAGGGTGGCTGACAGCTCAAGAATTGCCAAGACATCCTGTTCCTTTATAGAAAAATACGCCTTGGCGATCACCTGCACTGGGGAGACCTGTAACTCAACTCTGGATTTTTCTTACCATATTCTCACAGGTAATCTGGCCTTAGGACATTTTAAAGCTATCTAAAATATTTGACAATGTGTTATCTGTTGAATAGTAATTTGATAAAAAATCAGGAGAATTATAGCTCAGAGTGACAGTATTTTGCTTTCTTCTCTCTTGCTTTCTTCCCCTGTTCCTACGTGAAAGTAACAACATTTATGAAAGTTTAAAGGAAAATCATCAACAATGAGTGGATTGAGATTAAAACACTCAGAATACATGACGCCCAAACAAGAACGAACCTTAAGGGACAGAACGGGGAATGCCGGCCGAGCTAGTAGAGACCCCTTCCTTGTGTCCAGGTTGCGGTGGGGCAGCCCAGCATCCAGTCCCTAACACTCCAAGTCCTGGGACCCCGGAGGCGGCATCGATCTCACAGAGTGTGAATGATGAGAGTAACTGCCCACCAATGGCCACTTGGTAGTAACTGTTTTATTAGCAATAGTCAATATTATGATGAGAGCACGTAGGAGAAGTACCTAAGTGGTTCTTCGATAATAGGACAAACATCTTAAAGGGAAAGAAAAGCCCTAATACATGGAAACATCTGGCTTGGGTCTGGTTTTACATCAACTCTTTCCGAGTTTGATCTGGTTCCATTTTTTGATTCTGGTCCCCACCCCCCCAAACTTTGGATAGATTTGGGGACATCGTGACAAAATGTCACATAGCACAAAACCCAAAAAGGAGAAGCCCGGAAACACAGCCTGGCACCTGGGGAGCGCGTGGCTCTCTATCAACGTCCAGCCAGCACCCGGAGGCTCCAGCAGCCGCTTTTCCTGCTCTGTGCCCCTAAGTCTAGCAAATTGCCACCAGGAAGGCCATCATGATTTTACCAGAATCTTGCCTGTGGTTAAATTTTTGGAGCTAGGTAGTCAAGACCTTTGTGTTAGTAATTATCTTTTTAAAGAAAGTTTATGACACTTTAAATGACAACATTCTTTCACCCATAATAATAGCTACCACTTAAGGAAGCTTATCAGACTTCTCTCCTCGAGCTGTCACCACTGTCCTTAAGGTAAACAGAATAACAATGACAGTAATAATAATAACAATAGGAGTAACTTTATTATGATGACTCCTACTACTATTGCTTTATTGAGAAGAAAAACTAAAGAACAGAGAGGTTAAGTAACTTGTTCCAGACCAAATTTTACCATGTGAGCAGTTGCAGTGAGCAAGGGTGTGTGAGCTAGAATGTACACACTTACTCCTGCCTCAGGCCTTGCACACTAGAACCCAGAGCATTTCAAGGACCCCAGGATCTCTGCACTGAAGTTTGGGACCCCTGAGGCATCTATCCCATGAGGCTAACTTTTATTTTCGAAAGACTGTGGTGTTATTGAAATGAACCTGCGTATAATCGCGAACGAATTTACAATCTCGAAATGTTACAGTAAAAAGAGTACCAGCTTAAAACAGGAATCTAACTTGAGGGTAATTGCAAAGCATGTAAGATGCCCCATTGCTTTTCCCAAGTCCATGATATCACTTGTGAGTGCCATAGCCTGTTTTTTAAGGATAAGTTTCCTCCATGATTCTGTGTACTTAACTCCTCTTTCAAGTTTACTAGTGATCTCAGTTCGTTTCCCTTCTGCTACTCCTCGGTGGCTTGTAGAATCCTTTCCATCTTGCTCACTAAAGAAGATTTATTATTGTGACGTGGTGAGTGTGGGAGCCCATGTGGCTGAGAAAAGGATCATGTAGAACCCCATCTCTCACACACACCTAGATTCCTCAATGGAATTCTCAGATTAGGACAGGCAGACCCAACACATTTCTCATGATATACCTTACAGTCAATTTTGGGGACTGGAAGATTCCTCCTTGGTGGAGAAATACATTATTTCTGACCTCAAAACTTCTACCTCAAGACTTTCACGTGGCTGTGCTCTGCCTCGTCGAGCTCGTGACATTTTTCTTTCTTCCCAGATTTGAAAACTTATATTCAAAAAATTAAAAGAAAGGAATTTTAATCAGAATGGAATTCTGCTCCCCTTGAAAAGGCTGGAATCACAAAGTCCAGGGAGGTTGTTTGGGTCCCACCTACGACCCCCAGGAGCCCTCCGCCACACCCTCAGGAGAGTGGGGTCCACACACACCCGATCATAACTCGCTTATCGTGACAAAGTCAAGCGACTGGAAGGAAAATTTTACCTTCTATCATTCCTAGTTTGTGTCTTCTAAATGAAAGTATGTTGTTCCTGGTTGTGACATTCCTGTTTCCCTGCTCAAGGTGAAGAGAAGTCCAGCAGTGTCCGCTATTAATGTTTGTCGCATGTTACATTTAACGGTTTATAGACACTGACCCCCACAAGCAGGGCTGTGCCATCCATGTTCCTTCCTAACGAAGTCACTTCTTTAATAATGTAGCACGTGTCTCTTTCAATGGTTAAAAACCAACAAACAAACCAAACCTTGGCTTCATTTTCATGGCTGCATACAGTTGCATTTTAAGGGGGTTACGTAATTCAATTTTGTTAGCAAATCACTTAAGGATACATAATCAGTAAGATTACCATTGTTCCTTTTATTTTATTTTATTTTTTACTTTCTTCTTTTAGTCTTCTTCTTCTTTTTTTAAAAGATTTTATTCATTTATTTGACAGAGAGAGAGATCACAAGTAGGCAGAGAGGCAGGGAGAGAGAGGGGGAAGCAGGCTCCCTGCTGAGCAGAGAGCCCGATGCGGGGCTCAATCCCAGGACCCTGGGATCATGACCTGGGCCGAAGGCAGAGGCTTTAACCCACTGAGCCACCCAGGCGCCCCTTTAGTCTTATTTTAACCAATGTTGTGATGAAATTTTTTGTGTATATTTTCTTAGAATACATTCCCAAAAGGTCACTCCTTAGTGCTGGGTTGTCCACAGTCGAGGTCATGCAGATGATATGTAGATGTACGTGTAGATGATATGTAGATGTAGATGACATGTAGATAACATGTAGGTGTAAGTGCAGAATATATGTGTATGTACACATAGATGATACGTACATGCAGATGATGTGTACATGTAGATGATATGTAGATGTAGATGCGTGTATGATATGTAGATGCACATGTACATGTAAATTATATGTGGATGCATGTATACCTGTAGAGGATATGCAGATGTGCATGTAGATGGCATGCAAATGCAGACATGTGTGTAGAGGATACAGGTAGATGTACGTATAGATCTAGGCATATGTACACATGATATTGCTAGAGACAGACACTGGTGACATAGGTATGATTAAACACAGGCCTAGACTTAGGTAGACATTATAAATGCTTTCATCTCCCCCTTACTCATCCACCTCCGCCAGTGTGTGGGCTGTCCTCTCAGTGACTCATTTGGAATACTCCGAGACCTCTTCTGGCTCCTTCGCTCAGCTGGCTTCTCAGCTGCCTTTGACGTGGCCGGCCATTCCATTCTTCTTCAAATATCTTCTTTCCTTTTTCTCTGTGACTGCCTAGTGCCCCAGATTAGGTCGCCCCGTGCAGCTGCTCCCCGAGTGCTCCTGTGAAGGCCCGTGTCCCTCAGGCCCTGCCCCGCAGGGCTCGTTTTCTACTCCCCACTCTGAGTGTGCCAGCCCCTCTGCGGCTTTAACTTCCTTCCTCTGATGTTTCATCACCAACCTCTGTCACTGTCCCAGGCCGTCCCCATATGGTCCACACCCTGCACCGTCCTCGTGGATGCTGGCCTGACCCAGTAACCCGACGCATCCCGTGTCCAGAACCAAAGCTGTCCCCTTCTCTACATCTCGCCACCGGTGCTTCCCTGCCCTGCCCTGCCTGAAACGGGCAGCTGTCCAAGCCAGACACGTAGGATCCATGTGTTCCCTCTTCCCTCCCCTTCCTGCAGATTCCTTACACTCCCCACGCATCTCCACCGTCCGGTAGTGATGGGTGTTGAGGAGACTGGCCGTGGTCTTTTCTCAATCATTATGTTGCACACGGAAGCTAGTATAATGCCCTATGCCAGTTGTAGCTCAATAAAATAAAAGTGTGAGTCAAGGATTTCAGGTTGTTTTTTTTTTAATATTTATTTATTTATTTGAGAGAGAGAGAGAGTGAGCCTGTGAGCAGGGGGAGGGCCAGAGGGACAGGGAGAGAGAGAATCTCACGCAGACTGCCCGCTGAGCAGGGAGCTGTATGGGACTTGATCCCACCACCCTGAGATCATGACCTAGGCTGAAATCAAGTCGGATGCTCAACACACAGAGCCACCCAGGTGCCCCAAGGATTTCAGTTTTAAACTTCCTAGAACCTGAGAAATTTTGTACTCAAAATCTTTTTCTGAGCGTTCTACTAGAGGTCAAGCTTCATCCAACTAAGAGATGATTGGAAAATTTTGGCAAAAGAAGAGTTAATGAGAATTGAATGAGTTTAATTATAAATCTAGGATTAAAACAAACATGGTAATAAGTATTGAAGAACATTATCTAACAAGGTAGAAATACAAATCAAAATGGGAGTGAAAGAGAAATGTAAACCGAGCTTAATGATTGCTGTCTAGGCTGTAGGTGGGAGCGAAAGACATCAGTGAAACTAGCAAGCCAAAAGTTTCTACAGATGTAGGTGGTAAGAAAAACAGAGACTAAGAGCTGAGAGCCTTAGCTATTGTGGACAGACGACCTCATCTGCCCACGCTGAGGGCTTTCCCTGAGGCTCCTCAAGATGTGACACTTGTGGGATCTTCTAAATATTTCACAAGAAGAGGCGCCTGGCTGGCTCAGTCAATGGAATGTGCAACTCTTGATCTCGGGATTTTAAGTTCGAGCCCCATACTGGGTGTGGAGATCACTTAAAAATAAAATCTTTGAAAAATATTATTTAAAAAAACACTAGAAAGGAAAGAAGACCGTGTAAAAATAGGGTCTCAACACAGGGAATATGCATTTTTTGACATTTTACAAATGTATGAACATTTAAGAGTATTTTTTGTTCATTAATAGTCATGGAGATGCACATGGTTTAGTAAAGCAGAAGTATATAGCTCAATAAGATTATGAAAAAGAATAATGTAAAATATCTCATTTATGAATTTTTAATTCTTATGAACGAGAATTCAAGTTTTATGGGTTGGAACTTCTATTACAGATTTATAGTATAATAAATTGTTAATTCTTACATTTATAATTCTAAAATCTTAATGATTATTTTGGCTGTCATTCTACTTAGATTTTTAAAAATAAAATAATACGCTCGGATAAGTTCAATGAGCTACTTCTATCTGAATATTGATATAGAAATAACCAGAACACTTTTCTCACTCCACACACTCACACACACACACACACACACACACCCCTATATACACACATCTTAGTTATCTATCTAAATGTGTTTTGTGTTTGGACATAGTGACAGAATCACATGAACTAAAATTGTTTTGTTGTTATATAACAAAATATAAATATATAATATAACACAGTGGAAAAATTTTAAAAATTATAGAACAGTTTAATGAAAAAAATTCACCAACAATACTATTATCTAGAGGAAACGCCTGTAACCATTTCGGGATTTTTTTATGCCAGCCTTTTATTTTGAATATCTTATGATAATTGACATTTTTGCAATTTGAATCCTGATTTTTCACTTAATATTATAGTAAACATCTCCAGATATATTAAATCTTATGTGTAAACCTAATTTTGATGGCTATATACTATCCCATCATATGAATACCTGGTTATTTTCATTAACAAATTCTATATCATTTTAAATGTGCACCGATGCTCATAAGAGTTACTGTTGCTATTATATTTAACTTCCTTGGGATCAATGTATGAAGCAGAAGCAGGAGGTCAAAGTTCCTAAGTACTTTGAGGTTTTTTTTGTCCAGATGTCCAGTGACTTCCCTCCATAATTGTAACAATTTATATGATCAGGTTTCAGAGGACTCTTAAGCCATACCTTCAATGGAAAATATTTCATGCGTTCCAAAATTTTTTTTTTGGCAAAATAAAACACAGGTCAGCTATCTCCCATGCCCCATGTCCTGGTTACTGCTTAGCTTTTGTTCTGTTGAGCTTTGTTTAATTAGTCTTAATAAATGATATGAAGTATTTTGGAAATAATTTATAATATAAAACATGAGCTTCTGATTACCTAGGGGTGGGACGATGGGCCCTGAGGCCTCTCCTCTGCCTCCTCTTTCCGAATATAAAAGAAAAACATATTTTTATTCAGACAAGTTTTGGAATACTCAAACACATATGGTTCCATATGGATGATAAATCCTGCTCAGGGCCAGCTACCAACCAATTTTTTATACTTTCTATTTTCAGAGATATCCAAATTCAAGATTAATGGATTTGAGAAATTATTTCTAATTTTTTCTCTCACTCTCTTTTTTAAGGTTAGAATGTTGAGCATCTTCAGAACTGAAGTATCATAATATTACCCTGCCACCTAGGGGTATTGCCAAAGAAATTTGTACATGCACAGTAAAGAGAGGCATGGTATGTTGGCCAAGATATAAAAATTCTTCTACTCCTATAAATAATTAAGTCACTAAATTCTGTCACTAGTAAAATAGCATCTACTCTTATGATTTTATGCTATCTCTTCCAAAATAATCTGTTACGAAAACCATATGAAAATAGCAAAATGGAAATGAATGAGATCCTCCCTACACCTGCCACCGTCTTCCAGGATCGTGGAAATGTAAAAGTTAACACAATAAAGATGGCACGTTGATACATCATGGGCCCATAAACAACATACATGTTTTCCCAAGCCCTCTGTGCCCTTTATTTTATTATTCCCCATTTATAACAGTGCTGTGTGCTTGGGTGACGATCTCTATTTGGGACATGGCCAATTGTCCACGGCTGTGGAGGTGGCCCGGGGATCTAGACCAAATCCTTTATACCATTGAAGGCAATGAAAATCCATCATCCGAACTGTTGACTTCCTATAGCTGTCCTTCGACGATGCCTAACAACCTTTTCTAATCCCCTGAAAATAAGCTTTTCCTGATGACATTTACTGAAGTGAGAAATCTAAATATTCAAACTTAACAGCAGTATCTGCCTACTCGGTGGAGAGGGGGCTTCTACCCGGAAGGACCTGAGAACTGACGCGCATTTGGGGAGATAGCGAGCGTGCACCCAGGCCAGATAGCGGAATTCTCCACGGAGCACACTTCGCCACTATTTAAAATTAATGGAGCGTATAAACAGAACTTCATTTTGAAAATGCAGACTTTCCCCGCCGCAGCAAGGTCTCCCTGCCCTGCACGCCGAGGCACTGAAGGACAGGGCTGCAGAGGGCCACCCGCTGCCCTCTGTCGCTGGCGCGGCATCTCCCCTCGGCGCCGAAGGGCCCAGGAAATGCCCAAACGCAGTGCATCTCCTCAACACAGACCGATTAGACCCATCCTCGGTATCCTGAAGGAACGAGCGAAAGGAAGGGAGTCTGCGTGTTGTGTGTCAGCCTCGTCATTCCTCCGTGAAGCTGTCTGTCCCAAGGAATGGTGACTGTCCCTTGCCTCAAACCCATGTAATTAACCCCCACAATAATCTCAGCCCAGAGGGAGCCTTCCCTCCCTAATAGTAGGAATATCTCCCCCCCCATACCTGTTTTCTTATATTTCCCTTTTTCAAGGCGCGGAGAGGGTCCTGAAAGATGTAGGTGGCCGGGGTTCTGCTTAGCTTGGGGCTTTTCTTCATCGTGACAGGCCTTTGTTCCTGCCCAGAGAGAGCTCTAATTACACCCTCTCCGAGTCAGGGCTCCGTGTAGGGGCCATGCAAATGCCGGGCGCCTTTTCTCGCCTCATTATGACCTGTCTCTACCCAGGCCCATCACTTTCTCCAAGGGTGGGGGCTCCTCCTTTTGAGTTAAAAACACACTTCCTTCATCTCCGTCTTCTGCATGCCAGTTTGGTTCCAAATCTCATTCCTGTTCAGAGGGCTGGGGAAAATGCTATTTTGGATCATTTGCCAGATGTGCCAGTGTTTGAATTCAGAAATCGGCGACAATGGCGTTCGATTGCCCCCCATCCCCTCCTGCCGGCGGCAGTTCCAAGCTCATGTCCCTGGAGTATGGCTGGGAGCGCCGCCCCCTGTGTGACGATCACAGGGCCACCTTGGGCCAGCGTAATGGTGCCGTTTAAAATGCAATCTATGTGCTCCAGGATTCCCAAACCCATCCGGAAGAGGCTCAGAGTAGCTGAGCCCTGGTCCACTTGCATTCGTGTAGGTGTCTGATTTGTGCTTTTTAATTAGGAGGTTATTCAAATAACCTTTAAGTGCAAACGTGTGCCATAACCAGACGAGGTCTTAGAATGGTAAAGGTCGGGCTAGCTAGGAAGAACTATTGAAAGGAGCTCCATAACATTTGGCGTAATAGAAGGATCTTTACAAGCTCATCTCAATTTCGTAGTTTCTACTGTTACCGTTGGCAGTGACTTTATTCCAAACTATTGCTTCTTGCAAGTTTAAAAATCAAGCCAATTCCTAATGGAACAACATGAATAGGGATTCTTTGGGTTTTATTTAAATTTCTTAATGCAGTTTTAAAATTCAACACCAAAAAGAAGGGACATAGATTTGAAAATTTTTGTTTCGTGCCATAGTATCCTCATCTGGTAAATAAAACATTCTTAGTATGAAATGATCACTAATTTTACAGAGATAAAATATTCAAATTATATGAAATGAATAGGAGTTATTAACTCTGTTATAATTTGATATTTGCTGGTACAGGAAAAAAGTTTCCTCTTCTCAGCATCCATTTAGAAAACAGATAATTTGGTACATATTTCATAAACTGTATTTAAATTACTTATGAAAATCAGGTACCTACATAAGTTTTGAATATACATAAAGACAATCAGGTTTTTGAATAAATAACATTGTGCTACAAATCGTCAAATTATGCCATCTCACATATAACATCATTATTTATTATACTCAACTTCTTTTATAATACATTGTATTGAAAACACTGATGTCAATTAGGATGCTCTTGACTTGGCAGACTTTATTTTTTTGACTTGTGTTTTAACAATTAAATTATTCCTTTTCATTAGGAATCATATCTCTAAAATATTCCTAAATGATAAAATAAAATAATCCTCATATTACTCTTATAGATAATTTCTCCGTGTCATTAAATAAATTACCCTTGTTGAATTTAAGCATTTTCATTAACAGGCAACTCTATCCCCTACTTGAGCCATCCTAATTAATTTTCCAGCTTTGATGTGAGATACTAAGATCATCTCATATGTTACAAGTAAAATGTACAGGGAGAACAGTTAGGCCCCTAAATTCTTCAAATAACTGTTAAAGATTGTTTCTCATCGATAATACCAGATTACCTTTATAGTTGTTACAGTGTTCCATTAAATTGATAACATTATATATTTTGTATAAAGTGATTGCCCAAACCAAAGATTTTTAGATACATAGATGCATAATAATAATGTTTCCAATGGTATGATTTTGAACATTTGTCTGTTTCATGAACTCACATGCACCTGGGTATTATTATGAATGACAGGAAAGGGTTGACTGTTTTCCTGTTTGCAAATGTAAGATTTGGGGGACGTCGTTGACAAATTCACGGGTGCTACAGAATGTCTTGCAGATCTAGGCTCTGTTGGAGACACGAGTATCCCCCACCCCCGGTGCTGGTGCCGCCCCGAGAGCTCTGAGTGACGAGCCCCTCTGGACACACCTCCGTGCTGTGTCTGTGCCATGAAGTTAATCTGAGCATTTTTCAGAACAAATGCTTTTATTGGTCTGTTTGCTTTCATTCATCATCAGGTAAATCAGATTTTCTTCATAAAAATCTATTTTAAAAACAATTAGAGTCGTTTTAGCCATTTTTAAGAAGTAACATGAGTTTATCAGAAATCAATTACCTTGTTACTGTGGTTAAAATCTAGACTAGCTGTCGTCTGAAGATTTCGACTGCCTCACTGAATCCCTACATGAGAAAAGTTTCTCTAAAATGTAAAGTATAGCAAAATGATCCATTTTTGGATCATTTTGATCTTAAAATGGTGTGAGTTTTTTTTCCTACTGGAAGGCATATTCATGGATTAAGTGGGAGTCAGTGAAGGTAAAGAGCATATCTGTCAGTAAATTCTGGGGCTATAAGAAGTGAATAATTATGCTCATTGCCAGTTCAAAAGAAAGAAGAGGAAGGGGGCAATCCCAGCAACAAGAAATAGCTACTAAACTAGGTAGACCAGGATTAACTTATTTAATTCTCATAACAAACCTCTGCAGCATAAGGAAACTGAAACAGAGAGGTTGAGCAACTCGCCCAAGGTCACACAGCGATCAAGCTGTGGAGCCCAGGGTGGAAATTCAGACGTTAAAGCTGCTGTAGCCAAATCTTAACCACTGACATCTGGGGGTTGTCCTGACTCCTCAGAGCGGCTGTGGGCTGGCCACCTCCCCGGGGTTACCCTCGGTGCTCTTGTACGTAAGTAGGGGATTACAATACCAGGCTGTTGCGGGAATTAATTAAATGAGGCAATTATTTATTGTCAAATTCCTTGGCCAGTTTGCAGGAAGGGGAGGAGCTGTGCCTGTGTGTACATGTGTGTATGTGTCCCTCCTGTGTGTCTGAGCCTAGAATTGTTTCTTCCATCGAGTAGAAGTTCCATAAATGCAGGGAGAATAAATAAATGTATGCATAATGTATGTATGTAAGTGAATGTTGCAAGTGTTTTTAAAAGTGTTCTTGGAAATTAAATTTAATTCTTTTTTACTTTATCTCGTATATTATGGCTTTTACTACTGTTACCTGTAAACTGGTTGTACCTTCCTCCCCTATCAGAGTGTAAGATTATTTAGCTCAAGGACTGTGACTTGCCAGTTTTTATATACACACATAGTGGACACGAAATAAATATTGGCTGAATGCAATTAAGTTTACTTTTATTCCAGGGCACTGTA
>JAPYYM010002755.1:0-11908 GCA_028534135.1 Potos flavus
ACCATTTGTTCAAGAGACATTCTTTTTCCCATTGTATATTCTTTCCTGCTTTGTGGAGGTTAATTGGCCAAGTAGTTGTGGGTTCATTTCTGAGTTTTCTATTCTGTTCTATTGATCTATGTGTCTATTTTTGTCCCAGTATCATACTGTTCTGATTACTGCAGCTTTGTAGTATAATTTGAAGTCCAGAGTTGTGATGTCTCCAGCTTTGCTTTTCTTTTTCAAGGTTGCTTTGTCTATTAGTGGTCTTTTATGGTTCCATACAAATTTTTATGTGGACAAGTCTTTATGTGGACATAAGCATTCTTTTTTCTTGGGTCGGTTTCTAAGAGAAGAAATGTTGAGCCACAGTGTAGATATGTGTTTAGCCACATTAGAAACCGACAAACAGTTTTCTAAAGTTGGTGTAATATTTACACTCCTTTCAGTAATGTATGAGTGTCCATTTTTCCGTAGCAATTCTGGTGAGTAGGCAGTGGTATTTCATTGTGGTCTCGATAATGTGTTTATAGAATAAGTTACTGGTCCTCTATAATAAATACTAAGAGAGTCTTGGTGAAAATAATGTTAAAATAATTATCCTGATTTATTATAAAACAAGGGTTAACAATATCATCAACTAAGCAGTTTTGTGTGTGTGTGTGTGTGTGTGTGTATACAAAATGTAATCTATTTATAGCATTGCTGATATATGGTGCTCAATCTGTGCTAATATAAATTTTTAACCTATTATTTATAATTATCATTAGAAGTTCTATTGTCAGGGCACCTGGGTGGCTCAGTCGGTTGAGTGTCAGGACTCTTGGTTTTGGCTCAGGTCATGATATCAGGACCTTAAGATCAAGCCCAGTGTCAGGCTCTGTGCTCAGTGGGCAGTCTGCTTGAGGATTCTCTCCCTCTGCCCTTCCACCCACTCTCTCTCGAATAAATAAATAAATGTTTCTATTGTCAAGCATTTTCAAAGTTAGAGAACACTATCATAAACCTGTCATTTAATTAAATATCAATAGATTTTTATGGAAGGAGATACTAAAAAAGAGTCATGCTTATCTCCTTTTTACACATAAACTGTGAGCTGCTAAAATCCACATGGTTAGTATGTGCCAGACTTTAATCTTCAATTCACATTCTCTAATTTCAAATATTTTATTTTCCCTCATAACCATGTTTCTTTCTAATGAGTCAAGTTGGTATTTCAACTTTATTAAAATAATAAATATATTAAATATCAAAATGTTAAGAGAAAGTGAGCTCATTGGTATAGATTTTCATAATAATACAAATAAGTTTCTTTCTGGGACACCACCTAGGGACAGAGGGTGGGACTAGTTCAAATTCATAAATACTTTAGTTACAGTTGTTCTGTGAAATCAGGAATGGGCATAACAAAAACTTTACATAAGTGAAATTACATAGCTGGTAGTATACTACAGAAACAGTGATGTAGAGAATTTAGAAAGTATGTTATGAATTAAATGTTATGAATTTAGAAAGTATATTATGAATTAAATGCAGTAATTTAACTCAGGTAATATACACCCCCACAAGAAGATTCATTTAATAATTTATCATACAGATTTACTAGCCATGATCAAAATTTTCCATATTTGTCCATGTAGAGACAGTTTGCAACCACTTTTAAACTACATACAGTTTTAAATATAGGCTATTTTCACTGAATATTCAAATAAAATAGAATTAAAGTTAAAATACATTTATAAATCTTAGGTATAATTAAGTAATTAATGAGGGTGGTTTTTAACCCTTTCCCATTAATACGTTTATTTATTTAACAGGACATATTGGGTGTCTATGTATTACAAAACATTGCCAGGACTCATAATGGATGAATTATATTCCCTGCATCTAGATACTTAATACTATACATCTGCATGCCTGTATTCTCCACTAAGCCATGAGACGGGAAGTCTCAATTTCTACATCTCCAGTGCTCATTAGATAAGTTCACAAAGGACTACAGCTTTGACTTCAGAGTCCCAGCTTTGCAGTTTGTTAACTATGGAACTTTGGGCAAATTACTTGACTTCTTTAAGTCTCAGGGTTTTTTATCTGAATATTGGGGGCCAATAATGAAACCCATCTGATAAGGAATTATGAGCAGTAAGTGAAATAATGTATATAATGTGACTGGCTTTCAATGTCTCTGATTATTAAATTTATTGAATCATCTAATGACTGAATAAATGAATACACGAATCAACAAATAGATGAACATAAGCATAATATGTAGCAATGTCCAATAAATGACATATGAGTGACAAAACAATATTTGGAAAATTCTTGACCTCCAAACTCAAGTGTAAGCATAAAAGAGCCAGTGTAGAATTTAGACTTGTGCTACCTGAGAGATTTGATTAAACTTTTCAAAAATATTAATTTGACAAGGATGTATAAAATAGACAATGTCATCCTATGGAAAGATAGGCTGGTACTTTTTTAAACTGTCAAGGTTATGAAAGACAGGAAAAGATGGACTCATTCCAGATTGAAAGACACTGAAGAGTCATGACAGTTAAATGCAACACATGATCTGGTATTGGATCCTGGATCAGAAACGGAAAAGGGACATGGTTGAGAAAATTTAAATAGAGTGTGTGGATTAAAGTGCAGTGTTATATCAATGTTGAATACCTGGTTTGGAGGTTAGAATGGCAGCCATTTATGAGAGTGTCCTTGTTTGGGAAACACACATTGGAATACTTTGGAGTGATGGAACATCATGTTTGCAGCTTGCTCTCAAATGGTTCAGGAAATGACTAATGATAATTAGTGTATATATAGACAGTAAGACAGATAGGAAACAAATGTAGTAAAATGTTAAATGTGATCCTACTGGGGAATCTTAATGAAGCAGATACTGATTTCTTCGCAGTGTTTTTGTAACTTTTCTATAAATTTTAAATTATTTCAAAATAAGTGACTCTTTAAAATTTCTAACAAGTGCATTAGGATGTTCAACATAGGAGATATTTGTAAATCAATTTCAGAACTTAAATTCAATGAAACTAGTGACTTCTTTGATATTATAGAAAAATATGGAAAACATTGCTCAAAACAAACTGCTCTGCTGGACTCCTCAATGTCTTTCGGGGGTGGGTTTCTGCCTCCCCCCACACATGTGAGGTAGGCAACTGGACTCCAAATGCGTTGCTTGCAGCTTCTTCTAGCCAACCCAGAAGTTATTACAACAGTAAAGCATTCTCTAAGTGTTCAGATATGGTGGTGAAATGAGATTGAAGAAAGAATAAGGAGCAGAAGTTGTAAAAAAAGAATCCAAGAAACAAGCAACTAGTTCATATAATAAGTATAAGGAAGGATATAAAGAATGATAGTGCCTTCAGCAAAACAGTAAGTCAGAAGGAGCTATGAGGTTGGTGGTAAAGAAGATAAATTTATTTTTAAGTAAGTTGATCATAAAGTGATTACGAGATATTCCAAATTAAATATCCAGCAGATTGTAAGAACCTTGAGGCTAAAACCCAAGGATGAGATAGATTCTGGCTTCTAAATAAAGAATTAATAGTCATTCTCAGATTTTCAACTACTATATTTTACATTTCCTCTCTCAACCTAAGAGATCAACAAAGTTTTCACCATCGGTAAATTTGAGTGTTGAAAAGTAGTAACATTCTCATGTTAGGTCATGTTAGGTCAACAATTAATATATTTGCCTCATATACATGGGTTTTCATTGTTGAGATAACCAACAATTTTTTTTAAAGATGTTGTTTATTTATTATTATTTGACAGAGAGAGAGAGATCACAAGTACACAGAGAGGAAGGCAGAGAAAGGGGGAAGCAGGCTCCCTGCTGAGCAGAGAGCCCCATGCGGGGCTCGATCCCAGGACCCTGAGATCATGACCTGAGCCGAAGGCAGAGGCTTAAACCACTGAGCCACCCAGGTGCCCCGATAACCAACAATTATTATTGATAAACCAAAAACCACTTTTATTAGTTTGCTGTATTTTTTATTAGAACTAAGAGCAATCTATAATAGCTCAGAAATTCCTAAAATATTAGGTTCAGATCATTGATAAATTTAGAATATAGAAAAAAAAATCCAGTTAAAAGTGGCTTAGCTAGAAAGCTAATTGTACATAGACAATCTTCTTTACAAATCGTACTGTTAATCTCCTTATATAACAGTAGATCATGAGGTTTAATTAACTGAAGTGCTTTCAGTTAGCTCACTAGGTGATAAAAAATAAATAAATAAACAGTGATAGTCCATAATTGGAAGCAAATACTGAAGCAGGCTAATCAACTTTTCAAAGTAATGCAAAATAATGAGGAAACTTCACATATTTACCCTGTACATATTCACATAACAGATCATCACGACCTGATTACAGTTTATAAAATACTAACATTAAGGATTTTTTTCAAAACATTTATTCTATTAGTAACAGTCTAAACCAATATAGTATTCATTAGTCACAGATGCCACTAGTTATTAACAATTTCCTGAAGGCATTTTTACCCTTAATATCTGTTACATTTGCTGCTCATGCATTTTAATTATAAATTAAAAGCAATGCAAATATTATAATCAGAGAAACAGAGAACATTTCTAAATGAAACACTATATTTAAAATCACTTTAGTTTTAGAAATTCTTCATATTAGCTGAGTTGCATTACATCTAGTCACATTACACCTGCAGGTGACTGAAAAAAAATCTAAATACTCTAAATTTGTCGTCACATAAAATCACGCTGGCAAATATTTCTAGAGTGTTATACATATTGTATGATGGAAAATTTCCTCTAAGTATACATTGCTATAAATCCACTTTGTAAGACCATTAAATATTCAGTGTCATCAGCTCAAGAAAAATGAATATATTTGGAAGTTTCTTTGGATATTTTTTTTGAACTTAGTGTTTTGCTAACCCTACAAAAATGAAAAGAACATAAAATCAGTGCCCTTGGTCCCTTTTGGAAATGATATGTACTATGACATATTTACTATAAATAAAACATGTATATATTTCATATTTATTGTTAATACTCAACAATAGTTTAACAAATCTTTGTTACATGGCTACTAAGGCCCTATGCTGGCCACATTAAATGTCATTTACTATAATACCTTGATTAACTGGATGTCTTTTGGGTCTGGAATGTCCTACCTTTCCACATCTACTCAGTGAATTCCTCCTTCTTCAAATCTATCATGAGCATTAACTCTTCTGTGGAGCTTTATTCTCATTTACTGTCTGCACACCTAAGCAGACTTGGTCACCTGCACTTTGGTACTAATAAACATTACTCACTTCCATTATAGAAGTTGAATTGTGGTTGTGGGCTTTTCTTTTTTTTTTAAGATTATTTATTTCTTTATTTGTGAGAGAAAGTGCACAAATGGGGGTGGGGGAAGAGGGAGAGAGAGAAGCAGACTCCCTGTTGAGTGTGGAGCCTGATGCAGAGCTCCATCCCAGGAACCTGAGATCATGACCTGAGCCAAAGTCAGATTGCTTAACCAACTGAGCCACCCAGACACCCCAAGTTGTGATTGTTTATACATCTTCTCTCTAAAGAATGTGCATGTATCCAAGGTAGGCACCATGTATTAGTCATCTCTACATACCCCACAGCAGCAAGAAAAGCACCTGAAACACTGTAAAAGCTCAAATGTTCACTGCTCCATAACATTTATATGCTTTAGTAAGCAGAGTATTTTAAATTTTAGTGCTCTCCAGAAACTTGTTTTAGTCAATTAATTAACAAATATTTGTTGAGCACTTAAATATAAGATAGCTTTTATATGTCATGTATTCAATCATTCATTTAATTGTCCCCAAATCCTTAAGAGTTTGTTACTCTAGCTTCTGTTTTACAGATAAGAACTAAAACTGGGTTCACATGCCCAGTGCTTTTTCCTCTAAAGCCTTATAGTTTGAAAAAAATGCTCATAATTTATCTACCTTCCTGCCTTACAGAGTTGAAAATAATGTCCTCAAATCAGTGAATTCTTCAGGAATTGGCCAGAGTTCAGGCTTATTATCAGTTTATTCTCTTCTCCAAAAATGGAACTCCCCCTACAAAACCTGGGGGAAAAAAAACATCTGGTTGTTTCAAGTTACTGCTTGAGATTATCTACCATAAACCAATTGTTCTCCTTATAACTCAGTAGTTTCTCTTATTGAAATAATGCAATATTCAGATAATTTGAATTTAATTCAGAGGAATCTCAGAGAATTATTTAAGTGTTACTTTCTTTAGGAGATGTAGGAAAAAGTATAACCTTTAGTTTGTTTCCAATAGTCTGTCAGATGAAAAGAAGGTTCCAACCCATGCTCCTTCCCAGAAGCAGAGAAGACCGTGATTTGAGAACTTTCCTAGAAAATCCTCCCTATTCAAAATCACCTGCCAATGGCAATGTCTGAAATCCCACCACTAAAGTTATTTCAAAGGAACTTAACATTTCTCCAACTTGGTTCCTATTAATTAGAAAATTTATTATGAATCCTCCAGCAGTTATTTGAATAATTTCATAGGAATGATGTAGAAATATGTTCAAGCCTGAAACTAGATATAAACTAGCTTATAACTTTCATATAACTATAAAACTAAAATTTATTTATAAACTTAACATAAAACTTAAAAATCAGTAAGATTAAAGCAAACAACATTAGTCTACTCGACTCCGAGCCTAAAACGAAGTCTTGTATACAATGACTACTGATAAAAAAAAAAAAATGAGGCCATAACATCTCTATTCCTTTGGCAGATTTTCTCTACTTCTTACATTCTGCTTCTACCACAGAGAACCTCTTTACTCTTTTTTTTCCTTCTTTTTGTAGAGAAAGAGTGAGCGTGCATGCAAATGCATGCAGGGGGGCCACGCCTAGGGGGAAGAGGGAGAGAAAGAATCCCAAGTAAGCTCCACACCCAGTGCACAGCCTGTCGCAGGGCTCAATCTTAGGATCCTGAGATTATGACCTGAGCTGAAACGAAGACTTGGACACCCAACAAATTGAGCCACCCAGATGCCCCCAAGAACATTTTTATTCTTAATCCAGAGCTAGGAGATGGTCTAAACCATCATCTTCTCCACATTCATTCAGTCATGGAGTAACTAGAATATGCACAAGGGATAGTAAGGTAGCCAGAGTATAATCTCTGCCTGTAAGAGCTTCTTACACTCTCAAAGGAAAAACAGATCTAGAAATGTTTGTAAAATGAAAAATGATAATGTGGAGATGTGTGTATGACAAAAAGCACAATAGGAGCAACAAAGGAGGGAGAAGATATTTGCAAATGATATATCTGATAAAGGGTTAGTGTCCAAAATATATAAAGAACTTATACAACTCAACACCAAAAACTACAAATAATCCAATTTAAAAATGGGCAGAAGAAATGAACAGATATTTCTCCAAAGAAGACACACAGATGGCCAACAGGCACATGAAAAGATACTCAACATCACTATAAATACACCTTCTAAAATGAGGAGAAAAAAGACAGGAGAAGGAAATATCCAGCTTGAGCTAGATAGACAAGAAGTGGAACAGCATTTCAGACAGGATAATCATGCATATGAGCAAAGACGGGAATGGTGTAAGAAAAAGCAGAGTAATTCAAGTTACCATAATAATTTATTATGGCAAAAGATGAGAGTGGGAAAAAGTAGGGGTTGTAGGTGAAACCTGAGATGTAGACAAGAGTCAATCATAAAGAGCCTGGAATGTCATGGTTAGGAGTTTAGATGTTATGCCATTGGGCAGAAGGAGTTGCTGAGGGCTTTCAGTTAGACTTATGATCAGATTTATATTGAAGAATGATTGCTTTTACATGGTAGAGTTTAACACATACTTTTGCAGAAATGTGGCAACTTCGTACAAAAAATTTAAAGTGCTCTCTATGAAATTCCAGTAGCCACTTCACCTAGAGTAAGCAACCCTCTTCTTTCCCTTGTCTTCTTGCTGGCTGGAGAGATTCTCTACAGAACAACACGAAATCACAGAATTTAGAGTTAGAAGGAAACTTAACTATCACTTTGCCCAGTCCTATCATTTCCAGGGTAAGGTAAGAGATCTATTCAGTGGGAAAGAAAGAGCCAAAAATTCATGTCTCTCATTCCAGAATTCTTTCCAGTTGTCCATTTTTGAACCTTGAGACCCTTGATCTAGATAAAGTGAAAGTATTCCTCTGTAATTTTAATGCTTGTGCTAATACCATTCTATTGACAAAAGGTAAGTTGTTGGAGGTACTTTAAATAACTTAGAAAGGTGCTTGAATTAATATTTGTAACACTTTTCTTTTGATCTAAGTGTAGAATTGTCAAAGCTGACTTCCCAGAATCATAAAGTTTACCTAATATCAAACTTCACTAGTTATTCAATGGATACTGGCCATCATCGATATAGCCAAAACATCTTTTTTTTTTTTTGAAAAAACTCGAAATTAACAGACGCAACATCCCAAACTGTTTGTTTTCTCTTGCAGTAGGTACATTTTGGCTTTGGATTTATAAGGAGTTTTTGAGTATTGTATTCAAAAGCATTTCTCACAAAAGGAAGATGGTTTGATGTGAGGACATTTCCATTTTATACTCCCTTACAAAGCTTACATCCCTCTCCCTCCCCCAATCACCAACCAGCCATGCCACATAAATCTATAAATTCCAGGTTTATTTGTAATAAGCAATCTAGAGAGACCAAAACTGTCCTATTAAACATATTTCATATATAGAAACTCTCTGGTATCTTTCCACTAGTTAATACTATGAGTAGGTTTACAAGGAGGTCTGATGAGGCCACCTCTCAGGGTACCAGGAAGTGAGGTAATTAGTCACAAGCCTGCTGTCAACGCTTTAATGTTTATATCCAAAGCTCAAAAATATAATCAACTATAGGCTAAGAGAATTATCTAAGAAATTCCTAAAATGATTACATATATTTAATATTTCATTCAAAATTATTTCTGAAGCAACAGTGTAACCAAAAAGAAAACTCTGCTTTTTAAGACAAAGAACACCCATTTTTTGAACAAAAACAAATCATTTTATATTTTCAATATACAAGTCAAATCATATAGTCCATCAAGTTATTTATTACATAAGGTTTTTCTTATTAAATGAATGAATCTAAAATTAAAACTATTCTTTTAAAAATCAATAGGGGACTTGTGAATTTGGTAATATACAAAACTAAATTAAAATTCTTCCTTAACAAGTACTTAAAATTTTTTTCTTCATAAACTGTAACAAATATACTTTAGAATGCATAACCGGTATCTTAAGGAAATCCCCAGTTTTCAAAAATACAGAGAGAAGAGGTATTTAATGAGTTAACTCATGCTGCCTTGGGTATAGGGGATGTGGAGGGTAGTCTTAATGCTTAAATGCTTTGGTTTTCATTGGAAAGTTCACAAAAGAAGTGGTCCTATTAAAAAAAGAATAAAAACAAAGATAAGACCCCCTTAAAAGAAATGCATCCTTGGTGAACTGACAAAAAAAAAATTCATCCAATAGCCCAGAATATTAAGAAAGTTTATCTATGCTCTGGGTAGGAAAATAAAGTTACGTTAACAGTTTTTTTTAATTGAGGTAAGTTGGTATATAATATTTCATAAGTTTCAGGTGTACAACAATATAATTCAACATCTGTATGCATCACAATGTGATCACCACCAAAATCCTAGTTACCATTCATCATCATACAGTTGACCCCCTTCACCCTTTTCATCCACCCTCAAACCCCCTGCTCCTCCAGTAGCCATCAATCTGTTCTCTGTATCTATTGAGTTTGTTTTTGTATTGTTCTTTTCATTTAGTTGTTCCTCCTTAACAATTCTTTTTTAAAAATTTTTAAAAGATTTTATTTATTTATTTGAGAGAGAGAGAGAGAGAGACTACACGTTGGGGAGTGGCAGTCAGAGGGAGAGGGAGAAGCAGGCTCCCCATTGAGTAAAGAGCTGGACATACGGCTTAATCCTAGGACTCTCAATCCCAGAACTCTGGGATCATGACCTGAACCCAAGGCAGATGCTTAACTGACTGAGCCACCCAGATGCCTGATCTCCTTAACAATTCTTAATGTTGAAACTGTGCCTCACAGGTTTGATATTCAAATTTACATACACAAAAAAAGAGTAGAATAAGCAGATGTTTTAGCAATGTAGAAATAACCAACAGAAATAACCGTAGTTAACAATACTCTACTGTGTACTTGAAAGTTGCTATGAGAGTAGAGCTTAAATGCTCTCACTACAACAACCAAATGTAATAATGTGAGGTGAGGATGTTTTAAGTAACATTATTGCAGCAAATGTTTCACAATACATACATTCATCGAATCATTGTATTGTACACCTTAAACTTACGCAATGCTATATGTCAATTATATATCAATAAGTTGGAAAAATAAGTTTTAGTTAATTTTTAAAATAAGGCAAATTAAGGAATAAGCTTCCACCAATAATTAGGGCTGGACATTGATAATTCCTTCTCAAAATATTCAACTATTTTTATGCACTAACTACAGTCATGAGGTTTTTTTTTAAGTAACATTTTTATATTTATAGAAAATGTTTATATTATCCAGAAAAACCAGGTAAAATTTAATTAATTCATTAAATTTTTCGAGTATTTTAATGTTTCAGGTGTCCTTGGAACACAATGTAGCAAGCAACTTCACTTTAAAAGTATTTTCAGAACATGGAAAGAATATTTTCTATTATGTAAGTTAATTTTAAAAGAACAGAACAAATTTCTATAAGTGACATATTCATTTTAGCATTTTAAAAAATGTCCAATATTTCCTAAAAAGCTAACTGGTTAAAGTATAATATAACTTGATATTGTGGTTGTAAAAGGACATTGAATCCTGACTGTTCGACTGAGTCTTTGAGATGTTTGTAAAGAAGAATCTGTTGAAGATAAGAATTGGTTGTTCACAGATATTTGTATGTTTAAACCTAGTATACCAAGAGATGAATTGTAAAGAATAACTTAGTTTATGATGAAAAGTAGCTATTTCAATGATCTTATTGCTATTGTTGGATGACATATAGAGTAAACGTATGCAGACAGCCAAGGGTTACCTTGTTTCCTCACCCCTCCAATTGATAACTGTATTTTAATAATCAAAGTGTCATTAAGGTCTTACATTGGTATATCCCTGCATCTACTGGATATGTCACTACCAGGATGAAAATGAGAGACCCATGGCTCTCCTAGAGACTATGATTCCCACTTTTCTCCTCTACCCTCTGCTTTGATCTTAGAGTTTCAAAAAGGATATGAGGTCCTCATTGAAATTTCGTAGACCTCTGATGTAGACATTGGTGAAATGGCCCTTAAACACATTTTTGAGTTTTTTGGAAAGTGATTTGGTTAACAAATTGTGAAAGAAATAATAGGATATTCTACATATCTGGCTAAAATGGTCTAGATGCAGTGAAAAGATCCAGCATTAGGTGACAAGGTGATACTAGAAGTGGCACAGCAAAGTGTTCTGATGGTAAAGACCTTTCCATCTATCTATTGAGGAAAAGACACAGATGCAGGAAAACATTAGTGAATGAAGCAACACATTGTGGTGCTATGTATTGAAGGCACACGTAAATTTAAATGCTGCAAGTATATTTAAATAGGTCTGACTTAAAACAGATATAAGTGAGGACTAAGTTGTCAGGTATCTTAAAATGCTTTCAATTAAATTATATAGAGCAGAGGAGGCATCACAACTCTGGACTTCAAATTATACTACAAAGCTGCAGTAATCAGAACAGTATGATACTGGGACAAAAATAGACACATAGATCAATAGAACAGAATAGAAAACTCAGAAATGAACCCACAACTACTTGGCCAATTAACCTCCACAAAGCAGGAAAGAATATACAATGGGAAAAAGAATGTCTCTTGAACAAATGGT